>JADDOH010018879.1:0-26513 GCA_016648135.1 Agrypnia vestita
GTCACCTCCTTTCCGGGGCCGGTGCTCTGACCACTAAGCTATAGCAACCCTCTATGTTTCCGTGAATATATCGACTTTATATGTAGTTCTTATTTTTATTAATTGATTAATTTTTATTTTTGTCCATAGAGCAATCCACTTTGCTTTGCTTTGAATATATAATATCTGTTGTATAAATGTATGTCCAAATAAAAAATATTATTCAATTAATCATGGCGTCCATCTAGCGGTGGCATTGCAAAGTAATTTCAACTACCGTATCAAAAAAGTGGATTGCTCTATGGACAAAAATAAAAATTAATCAATTAATAAAAATAAGAACTACATATAAGGTCGATATATTCACGGAAACATAGAGGGTTGCTATAGCTTAGTGGTCAGAGCACCGGCCCCGGAAAGGAGGTGACCTGGGTTCGAATCCCAGTAGTAACCTAATATTTTTTCGTGAATTAGATTTTTCTGTATGTCTTTCTAATTGATTAATTAATTTGGTTATTAAATTATTTTTAATTTTCCTTAATTATTTTATTTGCTATATGCAATCCCATATAACTAGAAAATATCACAGGCAGGACTTCAGTGCAGTGTTTAATGCATTGGCGAAGGCACCTAGTACCAATTCATACACTTATCTTAAAAAAATATTTTTGACACAGTGCATTATTCATTTACAGTAGGTATTCATATAATGCACCAAATTTGTAAAACTTTGATGTCGCATGTCTCCTTAACTGTTGACATTCTACCCAAAGTGTATATATAGGATGTTTTCTAATTAAAATTTAATGAAGAAGACTCTCCGACTACTAGCTAAGAGACAACCTGTATTATATATAAAAACGATTAATTCATTATTAATTAATTTTGGTATATTGAATGAATGCGATGTTGTATAGAAATATGAAACTCGACGATATATTACTTAGAGGCGGGCCTGAGTATGAGAATTATGGATACAACGGCACTTCTTGCAGGAATGATAAATGTAATTTATGAACAAGTTTATAACATTAACTTGTTAGTCATGAGGCGAGACTACGTTTGGGAAATAACGGTGGCACTTAAAAGTGCTGTCTAAGGCGATAGGAGAGCAAAATAAACATCCCTTTACAACTTGGAACATTTGTTTTATTTATGCTTTTTCTTACACGAGTTACGCATTAAGTCATTCGAGACCTCCCTTCCCGAGCGTGGTGGGAGAGAATCGAAATTGGTGTTATGTATGGAGCTTTCCAAGAAGAAAAAATATATATTGAAGGGTCTAATATAGTTGGATCCGCACCAACCCATGCACACTTGGCGTAGCTGATATTACTTTGACGGAGTGCATAATATACAATTTTTGGAAGACTGAGATTCACGAAGCTGCGTGGAGTTTTGAATGTATGTATCGGTTTTCCAACTATGGAGCTTGAATATTCAAAGTACGGATCCCGACGTACGTTTTCATCTATTGTTAGCCCAATATATCTTGCTACCTTATCTATCCCTATCCCAATAAATTTTTTTACTCCCTTTACTCGTGGCGTCTGCTTGCTTGCTTGCCGACTTGCCATCAACAAAAACTTTGGATCGATTTTTGACCCTTTTCCCGTGATCCAATCGAGTTGAAACTTGGCAGGTAGACTCGTGGCGACGATCAAGAAGATCTATCAAATTTTCGTTAAAAAAAAATAATAATTAAAGTAAAATTTCGGATTTTTAGAAATTTTATTAGTTTTTTCAAATTGGAATCGTTAGAAAAGTTTGATTGGCAACGGCGGCCCGATAACGTCGCGGAATATTTTCTAAATTTGAATCACTCCATCGGTATACATAATAGGTACTTCACTACGAATGTCGAAAATCTAAATTGACTGACAAATGGTTTTAGAATTTAATCTTCAAAGCATGAAGTGTCTTATCAAAGCTCAAAACATCTGACATTTTATAAATATATTAAATTACTGTAAGTTTAGTGTTATTTTATATGTTTTAATTCGTCTTTAATTGTTGTTATATTTTACAAAGAAAGGGAGTATAATAAAAACTTGTTTTTTATGGGTTACTTTTCTTGCATTTAAACTTTAAAAAAACTGCACAGGTAGTTGCTTCAGAACAGACCTTGTCTAGTGAAGTAACTATGTAGCTTCACTTATTTGTATAAATTCATACACAATAAATTAATATAAATTAAATAACAAGGAGCAACCAAATAAACTGGAGTGCGTATCCGACGACGGACAAACCCAAGCGAAAAAGCGTACACATGACTTTTTTAAATTATTTATTTAATAACGCTGTTCAGAGATTTTTCAAACGTTTGGTCATGTGGAAGATACGAGCGAAGAAAGGATGGTGAAGAAAATATATGAGGCGAGTGATAGACCTGGCACTAGATGTGCACTATGGTTTGGATATTACGACATTTGAGTTCGGGGGATTTTGGCAGATAACAGGTCATATGGGTATAAAAAAATGAGTTAGTAAAATTTAAGAATAATAAACCTGATATGTTTAACACGATTGACTATACATTCATATTTATCATTACCAGAGGCTTCTTGCGAGTCATAATCATAATCATGTACCTACGTTACAGTAATAAATATGAATTTTATATATTTTATTCTGGCCACTATTAAATAATATTACCGGATATCTTATATTTTAACGTTTTACTTACATATTACTTGTTATTTGCCATAATCACCCGATCACAAATGTCGTAACATCCAAACCTTAGTGTACATGTAGAGAAAATATTTCAGGTTTGATACTATAAAGTAAGTCTGGCGGTCGCTGGCTCCTATTCTGTGGTGGTTGGTTAATCAGTTTACTGACTTAGTTCATTTTATATGATCAAAATCGGTTCATATAAAGAATCGCAGAGAGATCTCTTACACAGGCCAGCATTTTTATTTTTATCCTGAAGGATCGAAATTAAGACTGAGCGAAGATTTTGGCGTATTCGTCAAGATGATTCTGCAAGAGACAGACGAATGCTGAAACAGGAATAACTGAACCACAACGGAGGATATCAGGGATATATGTCGCTCTGTACTGTCTACGTTTGTGGACCTAACCTTCCCTTCCCGGGTGGGGGGGATACTTGCATTCCCCATTGATCACCTCAAATTAGTATGTAAACGATTTTTCAAATTTTTAAGCTCATAAAATATAAAAATACAGTGAAACCTGATTAAGTCCCGACACATTTTCATCGAATTACCTCTGTTAATGGGACTTTTTGAAACTTGTTAAATAACATTTAATTTCTAGGATTTTTTCGATGTTTACCACTATAATTGGGACTCTGTACTCAATGCCATGTATAAGTGAAACATTTTATCAGGTTTTGATACGTTTGTTTACAAACATTTGAATTTCTTTCGCACGTGCTTTGTTTGTCAGTACTATCTCAGGTTTTGACCTACAAACAAGGGAATAAAAGTGTACAAAATGTCCAAAAGTAAATATAACACATTATCAGCATCTGAAAAATTAAAGCTTCTATCAGATTATGATTGTGGAAAGTCGCGTGATCAACTGTGTACGCAGAATAAGATACCAAAGTCAACCCTGTGTAGAATTATTCAAAACAACGAGAAAATTCGGTCTCAGTGTATTGATGGAAATGGAAAACTAAAATGAATACGACCAGCGAAGTATTATGACGTGGAGTTCAGATCCTCATGATCTGAGCCCCTCGTCATCACCAGCTAGTTCAGTCGGAGAAGGATGGGACTAACCTTACTCCTCTATTTCAATCTCAGGGTCTTTTCGGTGAAGTGCGCACTGAACTCTCTCTCGAGCCGCTTCAGGTGCCTCTCATATTAACAAGTTCAAGTTGCAAAAGATTAACAAAGATGGGTTTACATAACAAAACATTTTGTGCAGTCAATATAAGAATTTATTCAATAAATTTAAACAAACAAGTAACTGTGTCGTTGAAGGCAACCACAGCTAATTTACCCTATGATATTTTATTAAAATTATTTCACTACTTCTTATTTCAAATAAACTGGCCAATCCCCGACAATGTCGATAGCGGCCGCTTAATTTAAAAGGAAAGCAACATAACCTACAATTTGAGAACTCTACTGGCGGTAACGCCATCGCAAATGTCGTGGACCTGGGAAATTCATGACGCTAAAGATTTACATTTAAAATGCATTAGACACAATAATGATACATGATAACGCATCGCATACTGCTCGAAATGTCCTTATCATTTGTTTAATCACTGATGTTTTGGCTAAACTCCGGCGCTTTACAAAACTCTACTGTATGCCGCGACGTCTCACGAGGCTGAGTGGAGTGAAAGGTATTTGAAATGAGACTGAGATTCAGAGAATACAAATTTCTTCTGTGTGCGAACTGCATCGTCTGGAAGACGCTAGGCAGCTGCGTCACGCCATGGTGTCTTCTTCCAGTTCAGGATAAGATCGGCATCCAGTGGGTCAATGGATGCACGTTCCTACTCCAACATGTGGACCCTTTTTGCCGGAACTCGTCTCAATAGGCAATAGCTTGACGTCCGGATATGGGGTCACATCGTGATCCCGATGTAGGAACCCCGATAAGAATTGTATTATTAGTATACATCTACAATTTAACAATGTTATTACGATGCTACTTCAAATGGCGTCTCAGTTCACTGCTTACCTCTCAAAAAGGGTTCGAAGGTATCACATCTTGTGCGTCAGGGTGTCAAAATCCGAATAAACATTTTGTTTCCGCGTTGCTGGATAACACGGCGCTGGCCGCTAAAAGTTCGCAAATGTACCCGGTTCCGAAAAGCGCGCACAGTACCTACGTGGACTCGAATGATTTTATCAGTAATTTATTTTTTTGCGTTGTAATTTAATATTTCTTTTTTTTAGTGTTCCGCGAAGGAGTGTGACGAACATGATTTATTTTGTCATAGTATATAAGTGGAATAACAGTATATTTCGACCTCTACAAGCAGGGGCCTCTGTAAAGGAGACAACTATAATTTTAAACCTGTCTAATTGGAAAACTGGATAAATGAAAACCACTTTAAATGGTACAAAATCATTGTTCCCTTGAGATCCTAATTAACAAGGTTTTACTGTATTGTTTTCGGTCCAGTGATCTTCGCGCGATACATACTCCTGCACGTGTTTACACTACATCCATGTGCCTTATCTTTTATTCATTGTGATCATTATTTATTTCACTCTAACTATTTCACCGATTAGCCTCACATTACATATATGCGAATGAGGGAGATAGTTATATTGCGCTGCATTCGTTGCATTGTTTGATAACATGCGACCATTAAATCCGGCATACGGACAAGAGACATCCTGCTAGGCGATTGTGGCCGCATCGCCCGTCACGAACTTTTTATTACCGTTTGTATGAATATGATTTGGGGTATTTCGATACCCCGCTTCGGACCACACAGAAGTTTTGGATGCTTAGTGACGAAAAGGTTAACTCCCATGTGACCGCTTGAGAAGAAGAAAAGATAAAATTGCTTTCTATATACCACTTCAGTTTTATTGTTTAAATTAAGCCAATCTCCGACCTACTATTTTACATCGGGGAAAAATAAAAAGTATTATTTTTAACAATACATTTTAACGTATGTTCTGAGAACACAATTACTGGATTTTGTCCACAGAGGGATATTAATTAACCCATTACTGCATAAAGTTTGCTTTAGTACTAAATCTAATTGTTATGTTAAATAATGGACAGTTGGGGTCATATAAAAGATCCAGTTAGTAAAAAACAGAGCATCTATACATAGTTATGATTTTATGACCCGTCCGATATATCGGACGCTATGCACAACGGAACCATACACTACTTCAGGGCTAGAAAACTGTCCGCTAACTGTTAGCGGACAGTTCTCAACACGGTTGGCCCGTATTGTGCCAGTTGCATAGTAGCCTAACTCTCGCAGATGTCTCAACGACAAAGATGTGGAAAAGTTGTCAAAGTATATTTTTATGCCACTTTGGCTGGTAACTTTCCGAGATCTATTAGAGTGAGAACTACATCCCCGCCTAATCCGAAATCTTTCTTTTCTGCAGTTTTCCCTGTATACACGCTAAAAGCCACCATATAACCAGTGCTGGCACACATAGCCCAATTTTTGAAGCCAAATCTTATCGGCTTTCCTCTAATAAATTGTTTGGCGTAATGTTTTCCATAGTATGGGATCATACTTTCGTCGACGCTATAATACTCATCTAATCCATAGTGTTTTCGGAAAGATTCACCCAGACTATCTAGCAGTGGATGAAACTTATACAGCCTGTCAGAAGAAGCTGATAATAATGTATTTATCATTCAGGTGTAAAGATTGGAGTATCGCTTCAAATATGTTATATCTTATATTTCCTGCAAGAATTTTCGGCACATCATTATCTCTAGAAAAATACTGTCTTTTATTTGGTAACTTGGCAATACAATAACATAACACCGAAAATAACGTAAATTTCATCTTCTGTAATCATCAAAGTTTTATTTTTCTAACCCGCTTAAAGATTTGTTTGGTCTACAATGTGTCTTACTAAATCTTTGTGAAAAAAGAGCTCTTGAGGGTCTTGACAATTTTGACTTTCTTCTGATGTTGGTTGTGTGCTGTATTCTGGGCGTGTGAAGTTAGGTAATTGTTTTTTCCATAATATTGTTCTTTTATTTTTAGCCTAAGACTTTTTTGGTGGATTATTACGCGCTTTTAGAGAAGAAAGTGGTTCATTACCTTCATCATTGCTTTCTTCACTCGATGAAGGTGCCTGCAAAATTTCAGTATTTGATGATTGGATACCTGAAGATACTGATGGCATAGATTACATCATCTCGCTTTGCTTGTAATCGTTGTAGATTACATCTACTTTGAATCAATGTGCGTCTCATATGGTTTAGTTTGGCATCATGTTCATCGTCAGACTTGTCACTGTCAGAATTGTCACTCATCCGTAGCCTGACCACTCCGTTCAATAAGTGGCTCAACGTAAATAAGGTTCACCGCGGTATCATTGTCATCTTCGCATTCTAAAGCCGATATAATTTCGTGCACCTTCAAGCTGTAAAAGTTGTCTTTTATTATTTTATCAAACACCAAACCTTAGAGCCCGCTATGCATAACGTCCGATATATCGGACGGCATCAAAATCACACACATAAGAAGCAAAGTAACAATTTTGACATAAAATAAAGCTTATTTTTACATAGGTACACATTATTTCATCAAATATTATACATTTTTTTTAAATTTTATCGTAAGTATTACAAGAAAAACAAAATAATGCTAACCATTTTCTTAAAACAGCCCGACCATGATCCGCCATTTTCGAAAATGACAAATAACAAGCAAAATATGGTATAACCGTTTCAAATGGGGTTCCCAATATAAAAAAAAATATTGAGCTATCGTTCAAAACAAAGAAACTACCAAATCATTTATTTTTTCTACCAAATATATTAAATTTACTTGCGTCCGATTTATCGGACGCTATGCTGTAATGGGTTAATTTAGATGTATCTAATCAAAATAGTATCTTGTCGGCCTTGTGGTTGGAACTCTCGCCTCGTGATCCAAAGGTCGTGGGTTCAAATCTCACTCCAGACCAGCAAGATAGTCCTATTTTCATTGCACAAGCTTTAAGCTTTGTTTGATAATAATAAGAATATTGATGTGACACGTATTCCATGTTCAAATCTCTATTTAAAAAGAATGTATATTGAAATCTCACAGAGACGAAGCTATTTATATGAGAAACATGTATGGAAGTCTTTAAAGGGTGGTCCAAGGCTTGTGATCTGTATGAGCAGGCTTAAGCGATCATTTTATACAATGAAACTTTCACCATTCCACACATTATCAAATTTTTGAGAGTTTTTGAGAGTTTTTTTTATATTTTCTTAATCAGTTTCTTTCATATATTTGAATGTTCGAATTTGAAATTAAATTTATTCATGTGAATTAGTAGTGAACAATAAATGCATGATTAGATATTTAAAAATTCTTAAATTTAATACAAAAACGCTTATCATTTCGCTCTTATGTCTAAAGTCTCTTATATTCATTATATTATACTTCATTATATTTTTTTCATTATGTTATCACTCATTACAATTTCATTACTTTATTATATTCATTTTCTCCATTCTACTGCTACTGTTTTTGTCTCTTATTTTATATTTGTACTTCTTATTGTTCACACTTTTAAAATTTGTTTCCATGTGAAATATGTTAGGACACAAGCCCATTTGTTCGATTCTGATAATATGTTCATACTCATATTCTTATATATCATTAAATATGATATATACATACATACCTACCTGTGTACCTACATAAAATAAACGGAGCCATAAAGAATTTATGGCAAATATTTATGGAAAGAAAAAGAGAACGGCAGTGTATTGGGGCGAATCCATTCAATAGTGAGGTGATCTAGATTTATATATAAAAAAAGGGTTTACAATACTTAAAAAAATATATTAAAATAAAATCAATACATTCAAGATTACGCTTATAATTTCGAAAAGTTAAATTCTCATAATCATGTCATCACCCTTGGTTACAACCACGTAAGTCGATATGGTAACACAGTTCTACGATTAAATAATTTTGGATTATTTAAGCTTTCTGTACATCTTTTTGCGCTGAATTCAAAAACTTAAAATGTCGTCCCACGATTTTTTTTATCACAACGTAAATTTCTTATATTAAATATGATATAGAAAAATGTTCTTGTAAGAAATCGCCTATTTGAAGTTCAATAACGCCATTGAATGACGAATTCTTTGAGTCAAAACCGGATGGTTTATATCGCAGAGGTATCAAAAAACTTGTAGAATGTTGATAAGAAGTTGTAAATAATAAAGAAGACTATATAATTGATTTATTTTTGTCAAAAGAGGCGTTCTAGATGTGTTTCCAATGATGGGAACAACTTGGAAAAGTGTGTGCATTACCAAAGAGACGACATTGAGAAAGAGATTAGAGTAAGTATAGCCACTATACTACAGTGTATACAAAATGTATAAAAATGTACATAAAACGGAGGTGCTTCACAGAGCTGGTAACAGTAGTTATTATAGTATGTATTACTGTCGAATGTTAAAGTTTGTATATATATATATATATATATATATATATATATGTTAGTTCTAACTACTTTGGGGGTAACCCGCGTCAAATTCTGGTCGTCAGGACCAGTCGTCTGCCGACGTTTCGAACAGATCTCACTGTTCATCTTCAGGACGCCTTGTCGATGAGCTGCTTCTCCAAAAAGCGTACAACCGTTTGGGTCCGGAGCTCACCGTCAAGTGAAAGTTTGAAAAATTCTGCGTCAGGTGTTTGTGGAGGAGTGGGTTTCTCCAGCGACGCCGTTAATGTGTTTTGCTCGGCTTCTAGTAATCTTATTTTTACTTTATTATCGTCCGTACCGTATATTTACTTTATTATCGTCATTATACAGTGTTGAGAAGGTTGGATTTTCTAATTGCTTCGGTGTTTTCATCGTGATTTCTGGTTTATTATTATTAATATTATTTGTATTAGAAATTTGATATTATTATTAAGAATGTTACTCCATGCGGTCGGAAGTCGAATGCTATCGTCTCTGTTGTTCATTATATTATTATTTCTTTTATTTATTTCAATTGCCTCTCTGTAGATTCTAAATGTTTCATTATTACCCCCAAAGTAGTTAGAACTAACACATATTGTACCCGTGAAAGCCTTCGATTTATACATATATATATATATATAATATATATAATATATATATATAATATATTCAAATGAATAAATACTTATTCCGTAGGAACCGACTTATAAAAGTACTATCATTTTTGAGGGATTACAGATAGTATTGTATATAAATATGTTTCTGCTGGCCAAAGGTTCGATATTTATAAAACACACTACGTATATTTTACCCTTATGTCGTGTACCAGTTTTTCAAATTGTCTTCATCGGAATAATCAAAAAAGTACCCCTACATCTGACTAAAAGCGAACACAATTTTGAAAAATTGTATGTTGAATTCTCCATAAACCTTTAAAAATCACTTTAGCGTTAATTTTAGATTAGCCGAAAAAAAACATGTCGAGTTATTACCACATCAAAGCCATTGTCAAAGAACGCCCACGTGATTGGCAGTCGGTGTCAATTTGTTAGCCAATCATGTAACTCTATTTGGCGGGGTCAGGTTTCCCGTCTAGTAAACATGTTCGACATGTTCAGAATGTTTTTCAACAGGGATATAATAAAATGAACATGTTATATTCATTTAATTATATTTTTTGCTAAGATATTAACCATAAGTGAATGTCGGAAATGCAGTTTGAAAAAAAATTATTTTGTATAGAAAAAATAATTTAAAAAACTATAAATACATGATTTTTTTTAAACAAGCGTATAAATATAATTTAAATATGTACTTAAATGTATAAAAAAATAATTTTCGCTTTCAACATTGATATAGATTACAGAATTAAATTTTGATGGAGGGGAAACTCACATGCTTTTATTTAATTTAATTTTTAACATTTCAATCTTAATATTGCCCAGCGTACAAAATGACTTAGGTAGGAAACTTACGCCATTTTTTGTGAGTTCATCAACTAATTTACCATAAAAAACTTTGATTGCTTATGAGATGTTTGCGACGGATTAGTTGATTGATTAGTGAATCTGATAAATGATGTGATGTGTTGTCATCAAGAATACGTCTGTGTGTAAAGTTTCAGCTCGATTGAACACTGGGAAGCGGATGAAATATCAATTATAAGATTCCGTCCACACAAATAAGTGAAGCCAATATAAGAGCCAAAAAATGACTAATAAGCAAAAAATAAAATCCCAACCACAGAACCAAGAGCGATCAAGTAAAATTACATAGGAGTGTTATTATTTTGTTTTAACCCATAATATTATGTTCTAGTTTTTATACTTTTCACATTAAATCTTGTAATTAACCTTTCCTTAAAACTCAAACATAACATTTAAAATAATGCAAAGTTTTTGATAAAATAATGCAGCAGTATTGAATGTTATGAATCTAGTTACGTTAATGACTGATTATTGCTTTGTTATCCAAAATACGTCTCTCTGCCAAATTCCAAAACTTTCCTTGTTCAGGAAGCGTATCAAATATTTATTACAACATATTTTATTCTTGACAGACAAGTAAGGCTAAATAAAAAATGGGATAAAGCAGATTATTCAGTAAAGTTTATTCAGATTATAAAGAAAACTGTATATATTTTAGCGTGTGTAATTAAAGAATGCCAACCTGGCGGCGAATGAGAAGGACGACAGTATGGGAGCTAATGCTTACAAAAAAATTCTGGATGAGCTGGGGTCTGCCTTTCACGGTTTTTTCAAATTATAAATTAGTTAATACTGTTTTTGGTGTTGGCGTTTAATATATTTAACTCAACTATTCATATATTAGCTAAGACCCGTCCAAAATGAGTTACTTTTACTATATATTTCGACCGCGCCATCTAGCGTACGATAACGTGAGTGATGGGAATTGTCAAATAAGAAATTATTTCTTTTGATTTTGAACATCAAACTTATACTTGAATATGAATTATATTTGGAAAATATTTACACCTGGCAAGCTCGTTGACAAGGTTAGCATTGAAGAGCTTAATGTATTTGTAAATATCCATTTTCACGTTAGATGATTCTACATTATTAAAAAGCCTTTATACACAGACTTATAATGTAAAAATACATAATTACATCTGTCGTCCAGTTCATTAGTCATAATGACGGAATATTAGTTCGCGTCTTTGCTAAGCGTCAGTATATATTTATAGTATCTTCTTGGTGGCCCACGGAGAGGCGGCCATAGCAACATGCGTTGAGCGGCCAGTTCGGGTTTGCTGGCCCGGAGTTCAAGCTCCATCTCTGGCCGTTTAATTTTGTTTTTTAGCCGTGAACTCCAACAAAATTACGGACGTTACACGACGTTACGGGGACAAAAGGACGGATGGACGGACGGACGAACGAAAAACGAAATTATTATTATTTTATTTTTTTTAAATGTAATGGCTTGTCACCCAGTAAAAGGATGTTATTGCCAAAAACTAGTCAATAGGTCATCGACATAAACATTACAGCTCAATGCAATTACTCTCTAAAAATCGTAGTAACACTTTCAATACTTCCCGTCGGCAGTCTGTAAGCAAGAGCTGGATATTTGTAGGGAAAGGGACATTAAGATCTGCAAGATCCTGGAGTAGGGACTGAGTACCGACATTTAAAATGCAATTGAAAAACAAGTGGTTCAAATCCTCCTCCTCTTGTCCACACTCACAGATTGAGGAGTTAAGAACATGAATTTTTGCAAGGTGTAAGCGGATAGAGCAATGACCCAGACGCATTCGGCAAACCATTGAAGTCTCCCTCTTGCTCAATCTGATCCTGTGAAACCAGGTTCGAGATGGGATAAGTGGCTGAATAGCGGCGTAGTGTCGACCTTTTGACATTTTAGTGAGGTCCCAATGAGACTGCCACTGAAGTGCGGCATCGTTTCTTGTAATATTGAAAAGATCGCTCACTGGAATAGTGGAAAATGTGGCATCCCCCTGTGAGATTGCATTTTTAGCCAGCGAGTCTACCATTTCATTACCAGGGATGCCTACATGACTCGGAATCCAAGCCAAAACAATTTCAAATTTATCCAAGGAAAGGTCGTGAATTATACTCCGAATTTCCATGCAGATCTGATCATCAGGGTGCCGAAAGGGGCTGGATTTAATTTTGAGCAGAGAACTTAAGGAATCTGAAAGAATAAGGCACTTCTTAGATTGTTTTGGTTTACATGATTTTAGCGCTTCTCGGATTGCCAAGCACTCAGCAGTAAAAATGGATGTCTCTTTAGGGAGTTGAAATATACCTTGGATACCATCATTTGGACAATAAAACGCAGCACCCGTACAGCCGGTTGCCTGGAGTTTGGATCCGTCAGTGAAAATTTGAGTCCAGCCATACCATTCTTTATTTATTATTTCAGAAAATATTCTCTTAGGGTTAGGAGTGAATTTGTCAATTCCCAAGGAAATGACTTTAGGGGAAAAAATGTGATTAGAAAAAGGAAATTTGTAGATAGGGAGAACAGGGTTTGATTGAACTCGAGGGATGAAACTCCCCAATCTGGAGAAGCTCCGAGTCAAAAGAGGAGTTTTGCCTTTCCAATATGCACTTGACTTTGTGAGATCAAGGAGGGATTGAGAAATAGCAAGAATAGGGTGGTTGGGGACCCTGAAACACTTTATAGTAAAATTGTCAGCTAAATATTGCCTTCTGATTGCGAGAGGGGGCTCCAATGTTTCCACCTGCAATGCATTAATCGGAGATGATCTCATGGCTCCAATAATCAACCTCAAGCATTTTGACTGAATTTTGTCTAGTTTTATTCCTAAATATTTCGGAAGAGGATCAAGCAAAAAACTAGCATAATCTATATGGTTCCGGATAAAGGCATTATACATGAGTTTCAGAGTTAAAGGATGAGATCCCCACCATACACCTGATGTCGCACGGAGGAGGTTCAATTTCGTTTCGCACTTAGAGACCATGGAGTTTACTTGGGAGGCCCAATTTAATTTTCTATTGAAGATAATGCCTAAAAATTTTATTTCATTGGCGAGTGGGATACTGAAGCCATCAAATGTGACACACGTCTGGGAAATACGATGTTTTCTTGAGAAAACTATGGCCTGACTTTTTGAGGGGGCCATTTCGAGTCCATTGGAGATAAGCCAGGAGTTGAGCCCCGAGAGAGCTCTAGCAAGCTTCTTTAAAGCAACATGTATATCCTTATCAGAGCAGTAAATTGCTATGTCATCCGCGTATTGGAGTATGGAGCATATCTCTCGAATGGACTCTTCAAGGTCAGCAGTAAATAAACTATACAGAAGGGGGCTGAGGACCGAACCTTGCGGGAGTCCCTTCCAAAGATTTCTGATTAATTTATGAGACGGACCATCTATTAAGATCGTCCTTTCACATAAAATATTAAAGACTAGTTGTACTAATTTTAATGGAAGACCCAGTTTTATAAGCTTATATTTTAATAAGATAGGGCTCACATTGTCATACGCACCACGAATGTCAATAAAGGCTGCTGCAGTACACTTACCGAGAGAAAGAGATATTCTAATATCTGAGGTAAGAATACTCAGGTTGTCAAAAACAGATTTCTTTTTGCGAAAACCAAATTGAGAGGACGAAAGGAGTTCATTATGTTCTGCATACCAATCAATACGGTTTTTAATCATATGTTCAACCACCTTCAGCATGCAAGAAGATAGGGCTATTGGGCGGTAAGAGCATCCAAAATCTGGGTCTTTATTTGGTTTTAGGATTGGGAGAACCAATTGGGCTTTCCATTCCTCAGGAATTTGTCCAGTTTCAAATATTTTATTAATGACAAATAAGTAATAATTTAAAGTGGAGGTGGGAAAATGTTGAATCATGATATAGGATATTTTATCCAGCCCGGGCGAGGAATTTTTAAGGTTTTGAAGAGGATAGGTTAATTCTTGAATAGCAAAAGGAGCATCCAACCAAGACGTGGGACTTGAAAAATGAGTTAAAGATGGAGATTCACTGATATGAGGCACATGTGGAGGTGCCAGATTGTCAGCAAACACTCCTAGCCATAGATTGTTGGAAGACCGTTTAACGGAAGGAATAAAAGATGAGCGATACTTACGGATCATTGTCCATACAGTAGAAATAGGAGTAGTGGGGGATATAGAAGTACAAAACTGTTGCCAACCCTTTCTTTTTTTCTTTCTTAAAAATTTTTTGGTTTGAGCCTGAGTTTTTTTGACAACTAAGTAATTAGCCATACTCATATCTTTTTTGTAGGTAGACAGCAGTTTTACGCCTTCTTACGGCCTGGGTACATTCTTCATCCCACCAGGGGGGAGTGGCGGGGAATTTTGGGTTAGGGTTTGATTTTGGGATGCTTTTGTCTGCTGCATGTTGGATAATTGAAATTAATTGAGAAAATGTTGATTGAATTTCCTCAGAGGTAATATGCAAAGGGAGGGGAGCGGTAGAGGATTCAAGGAGTTCGCGGAAGTGTTATGTTTGATATAATCCATTTTAGATACAAATGTCTGTCTCAGTCACGGCCGTTGACTGCAATCAGCACTATATTATGTGCGAATCTTATATTGATAAATAAATACTCGGTTCATTTGTCAGACGTCTCAGAAAAAAAACCTATAACTTACCCTCTAACCCATAAATCGAATTTTTATCAATACTAAATACTTTTACACCTGTTGACATAATATGTAAAAAAACTCATTCACATATAAGTAATATTTGATTAATGGTGACCACTTGAATATTGCTTTAGTCACTATGTCCAAAGAGTAGCTTGTTGGTCTTGTGGTTAGGACTCTCGCCGCGTGAGGCACGACGGTTCGAACCTCGCTCCAGACCAGCTGTTTTTTACTAAAATAATGCAAATATGTATGTTTATCTTACATAATTATATAAAGGGACCTTTGAAAAGGCTTATCTGTATTGAAAAAATATTTTACCATATATTTAAAACTATATCAATTTTTAATAATGTAACGTTGTGTTACACCACCGTTCCCAAAGGTGTTTTTTAGCACAGTCTTTTACGAGATAATAACTGTGGTAGAAATATTACGAGATATACGTTATATTTCATTTTTTTCTTCAAAATACGTGTTTACGAAAAGTCACGCTGCACTGTTCCCACTGCACGCCCCTGAGCCATAATGCCATAATCTAAGCAGTAAACCAATGTAAATATGGATTTTTTCAATAAAATAAAAATATAATTAAAGTAAATAATTAATCTATTTTCGAACCAGAAAAACATACTCTATGCGTGGTTAATATAATACGCATGGCTGAGACATACGCGTGTTTATACACGGACTTACTGGAACAAAACTCAAGTAGCTCAAAGAATGATGACGTCGTAAAGATATTTTTTCGCCATCGTCTTGCTTGCTGCCTTTCACCGTCGCGTTACAGACCAGAGCAGCACAGCTCAGGAGTCGTAAAGCGACGCACAGCGAGCCTTCGGAGGCTGTGTTTTACGAGCAGGGGTGGCCACCCGCCCGGAAAACGGGGCGGAAAACAGGAATGGGAAATTGGAAAAGGGTTTAAGTCGTTCATGGGTTTGTACACCGCGCAGTTTATGGGGATTTTCCTGTCACAAAAACGTTTGTATTCGCAGCTGGAAGCAGATCGACAAAGAGCCTTTAAATTAAAAAGAAGTCCAGCAAAGCCTTTTAAATGCTTACAATAATTTCATTATATATGAAACGTTGTCATAAAAGGTGGATGGAGAATTTGTGTATTTATTGATTCTTTTACCTTAAGCTGCTTGAACTCTAAAAAAATAATATAAATGAAGAATTAGTTTATAATATATATAGTATATATATATATATATATTGTAAAGCATGATGTCTGCCTCTTGGATCCGAATTCCGGGTCAATTATTAGATGATTTAAAAGTTAAGGTACGCCTTAAAAGTGTTATTTCGTACTGAAAAATACGCTTTTAAGGCGTACCTTTAACCTTTAAATCGAGAACCAAGAATTTACGTAGAAATTTGGTGATTATTTACAAGGAGGTAATTAATTAATTATGCAATTGATTGCGTTAATTTTTATCGGTCATAAGTAATGTACATATTTAAGTATTATTTTATTGCATTTAAAAAAAATATCAACCCAAAATTAACTTTCCCCAGTGCACGTTTGCCTGCGATAAAAAGAGGGTCATGTGATTAGTTAGACTAGAAGAAATTAAATATCTATAATATAGCGCATCTGATTTGAGAAAAATATGTTTTTTTTGTAAAATTTGTAATAGTTTTCAAAAAAATACCTGAATTTTTGTAAGCGATCGTTAAAAATAAATGACTAACCGGATTAAAAATGCGTACAAACAACAATCGTATATTAAATCCATCGATGCATTGCGTGTGATTAGACATATACAGTGCAATTGGCGAACAAACAAACAAAATAAATTTTGTAACAATTGGTGACACACAGTAACAAGAACCTGAAATTTAAAGAAAGTTATTTTACTTCTTCTTCAAATGTAGCAAATTTATTTTGTGGTAACATAATTATAATTAATATAAATTAACTTAGTTTAAACCACTTATTTATTGAAAAAAATCATGTTGATTTTTTTCAATAAATAAGTTGTTTAAACAAAGTTAATTAATATTAATTATTAAAGTTATTTTAAATAATTAAATAAGTTGGCGTTTACTTCGTAGAAATCCATTTTTAATAATTATATGAATAAAACACAAACATGTTTTTTTCTGCTCTCCCACCACATTCTACCGAATCCACAACCCATACATCAGACACACCTGAAGAAGGAAACGAAGGTTTCCGAAACGTGTAGTTTTATAAAATAAAATAGTGGAAAAAACATAGTTTTTGTTTTATTCATATATAATATTAACGAGGAATGACAATTGAGATAGTATGGGCACATGAGACGGAGACCACCAGACCACACGGTGAAGCAGGCAATGTATGGAGCTTCATCTACAGTCATACAGAGGAAGACCAAAAACTCTTGGATGACTCAATGTTCCAAAATACTACAGAGAATCGCCCTGGACGAAAGCTTACTATACTAGAACTGAAGAGGATACAGCTTGAGAACGAGAAGAGTCGACCTCAACAGCCTACCTAGGCAATGAGTCGGGACAGTGCAAGGAAGAAGAAGAAGATGAAGATAATTCTTAAAAGAATTAATTTAGAAAAATTATAGAAGCTTCACAGAGACAAGTCTATTTAAAAGGGAAACATGTATGCTTAGAGTGGCCATGATTATTTTACAGAAACATGTATTTATAGGGTGGCCATAGGGCTCATGACATCAGGTAAGAACATCCAGATATCATTTTTTTTCTTTAAAATATTTGAAAGGAATATGCTGTACACAGATGTCACCGTTATTTAGTTTATTATATGTAAGTACCAAACAATATTAGTTTTAATGTTTTTAATTTTATAAATAAAATTTAATTAATGTTTATATAATATTCCGAT
This sequence comes from Agrypnia vestita, assembly GCA_016648135.1. Taxonomy (NCBI): domain Eukaryota; kingdom Metazoa; phylum Arthropoda; class Insecta; order Trichoptera; family Phryganeidae; genus Agrypnia; species Agrypnia vestita. The sequence goes on from JADDOH010018879.1 coordinate 18,080, forward strand.
AAATTATTTGACATATACACGAGAAATATTTTATTAAATTTTCATCTCCTTTTATAGACCAGTTTATATTTTAAAAATATTTTGTATGTAGGTACCTTCATAATGTCATAAGCCCTGTAGCCACTCTATAAAGACTTCCATATATTTTCCCCTATGATTAGCTTTATCTCTGTGAGGCTTCTATAATTGATCTTAATTCATGATTATCTCTCTGTGGACAAAATCCAGTAACTTTGTTCTTATACAAATAAAAACATTGTTGAAGTAGAGTGTTGCCTAAGAGAATTACCATTCATTTATTCATCTTCATCCCCTTGTCCTAGTAGACTCCTAAAGATACGACAAGATGTTTCCATGTTACCCTGTCTTGCGCTGCTTCTGCATGAGTCAACCAGTCTAGACCCATTATGTTTTTGTACACATTTTTATGTTGCGTCTCCCAGCTTAATCTGGAGCGACCCACAGGCCGTCTTCCTTCCGGGGTTGCCAGGAAGAATCTTCTTGGTACTCGTTCCTCTGGCATTCTTAGCATATGTCCAAGCCACCTCAGTTGTGATTTTTCTATGTGCAGGAGTAGGGGCTCCATGCCGAGTGTGTGCCTTATGTCGGCACTTGTCACTCTGTCCATCAGTGTGACTCTCGCTACCCCCCTTAGAAAACTCATCTCGGCAGCCTGGATTCTTGCTCTCACTCTTTCCGTCAGGATTCAAATTTGGTGGCCAGAGAATTATCAAAAATAAAGAATTCATATTATGTGTCCAAAGGGCTCAGATTATTGTCAAGAAAATAATGTTTGCCGAAACCATCATAAAAAATATGCTCATTTCATTATTTTTGTGAATAAATTTTTCGATAAATTCTACCCTATTCGAGATGCTTCCAGAGGGTAGTATGCAAATATTCCGCGCCAATGTTTACAACGTAAAAAAATATTTTTTAAATTCCCGTTATGTTGTCTGCTTTAAAGCATATTTATGAAAATTTATGTATTTTTTTTATATTTTTATACAGGGATTTTACGACTTTCGCACAAGCTTCGCTGCCAGTATTCTGATGATGGATTAGCCTGAAAGCATTACAAATAAATTAATTTACAGCCATGTTCTTTACCCAGACGCGTGCATATTGCGTTTACTCATGTAAATAAATTCATTTATTCATACGCACACAGATGTCGTATCATTGCTTACAATTTTTTTTATCAGTTTGACGAGAAGCTACTCCTTCATTAGATTTTTTATAATTTTCATTTACAATGTTGTCAAAGAAATATAACAAACTTTACAGCTTTACTGCTCACTTTTCTCATATTTCTCGTCTTCGACTCTGTGAGACTTCTATAATTTATGCTTAATTAATTAATCATCCCTCTGGCGACAAAATCCAGTAACTGTATTCATAGAAGATACTTTTATATAAAAATATTGTTAAAGTGTTTCATTTGTTTTGACACTAATATTGCTACCATAATTTTTTTTTGGCTGCGAGATGTAGGCACTCGACATTTGTAACTCAATTTTGCTTTTTTTTTCTTCAATCATCTTCCAGTATCCTTCTAACCATCATGCCAATTAATTTAACAAGTACATGAAGTTTAATTTTTACAATTTTTCAATTTGCGTCCTCAGTTTTCGTAGACAGGTCAAATCACGAACTTCTTTTTATTAAATAAGGCTAAAAATATTTTTATTCCATCGCAAACTACAAACCAAGCTTCTTCCAGCCAATCAAGCCAATTAATGACGACCAAGAGCGTACGCCAGGTCCTGATTCTACGGAAATTGAATAACCTAGTTTCAAATCCTACCGAATCCATTTTAAAATATTACTTAAAATCAACCACAATTTTCTTTATGTTATTTATAAGAATACACTTGATTTTCACAAATAATTTGTTTCAGGGCCAACGGTCTCTTAATTGTGATACAACATATACTAAAAATTAAATATAAAAAACACGTCAAAAGAATAACAAAATATAAATAAATATATACGAGATGAATAAATGATTGGGTTATATGAAAACAAATGTAAATGATAACTTTTTGTAAAAAGGACCTGGTTATTTTGATATTTAATTAATTATTTTCACTTTTGCTTTTTTCCAAATTTTCATTTATCCAACTGTAATCCTTTATAATGTGGACCTTTTTAAAATTTATAAACCCTTATTAATATCAAAAGAATGATCCATTTCCAAAAGGTGATTGGAAAATTTGAAAAAATTATTGCTTTTTAAACACTTTTCGTGTTCCTCAACTCTTTGTAAAATTTTAAAAAACATTTTTTTCATTTTTTCAAAAATTTTACGACCTCTGTTTTACAATAATATTGTCACGATAGAAAAAAGAAGAAAGTTTATCATCCATAGGGAAATGGCATTTGCAATACCCTCAAACAATCTAGAAAATTATGTAGGAATTAGTATGGGCGTGGAGCATGTAGCTTTATGTAGATCCACACCGCGATTTTTTCAAGTGATTATTTTCGGGCGCGAACATTTTACTCAGTTTTGATATGCTAAAGCTTTGTTTTAATTATTTCTCAATAAAATTTACCAAACAACATAGCGGCGACAACGAGAGAATATCATCGCAGAAAATTCTAGAAATAATCAGTATTTTTACAGAAAAAATTAGAACCAACAACCAACCAACTGAAGATATAGTGATAATTGGTTGTTTCCTTTAAACTGGTAATAGCTATCCCTCAGGCGCGTGCAGTGAGAACATTGAAGCATGACTTTTCTAAACGTATATTTTGTAAAAAAAAGAAATAAAATATTTATGCTACAGATTTTTATGTTATATCAAAATATGAATACTATGATAACAATTGTGATATAAATATTACCAAATATTTGTTGTATTCCGATTTATTTTACAAATAATTGGTTACATAAAAGCCATGCTACGATGTTCCCACTGCACGCCCTTGCTAGCCGTATACACGTAAAAATTAACGGAACATAAAATGGTTTGCGTCTTCGCTAAGCCCTAGTGTATTATATACCTAGTATATTTTTGACGGTCCATGGAGAAATGGCGGTAACAACATGCGTTAAGCGGCCGGTTCGGGTTTGCTAGCCTGAGGTTCAAGCTCCACCTCCGGCCGTTTAATTTATTTTTTAGACGTGAATTCGAACAAAATTACGGACAGGCAAATAAATGGACAGACAGAAATTATTGTGTTTTGGAACCTTGTTTTATTGTGTTTTGGAACCTTGTTTTATTGTGTTTTGGAACCTTGTTTTATTGTGTTTTGGAACCTTGTTTTATTGTGTTTTGGAACTGAGTCACTCAGTCGGACTCTCCCACTTTTGTATTTAATATAAGGAGCTTTACGCTCCGGCAGCCCCGCTAGTATTTTCTGAAAATACCCTCAGTTCTGGACCGCATCGAAAACTTTTGATTGGAGATAGATCCAACTAATTGCTGAATGTTAATTGCTTTGTTCGAAAACTGTTAAATAAACAACTGTTTGCAAATCGATTAATGTACAACAAACGGTTTTTCTAACAGATAGAAATCGAAGTAAAGCTTCTTTGGGTAAAATTATGAGAGTAAATTCAAACAGCAGAATGTCATCATTCACGTTACTTCTTCCAGTGCTGAAATATTTATGCCATAAAACTTTAGTAAAATAGCAATGACGCGAGTGTATGAAAATTTCTGAGACACAAACGCCTTTCGGATAATTTAGTGATAAAACTGATGCGAAATTAAATGTTTTATTTACTTGCGTTATAAGTGAACTAAATAATTAATAAATATTATTATCTTATCATTAATAAATTATTAATAAGAAAAATACTGTATATTGATAACTTAACACGTTTTTAGGCCAATGATCTCTTCTTCAGGATACGATGTACTCTAAAACAACTATTCTGAATTCGCATGATCGAATAAAATAAAAATAATTTTAAAATGTTAGAAATAAGAAATGGGTCAATATCAGATTAAATATTATGAATAATCAATGTTTTAAACAGTTACCTTTAAAATTGTCTTCACAGTAGTTCAATATTAGTTCTCCCCTTCCCCCCTAACCCATTTCTTCTCTTCTAGCATTAATTATATTTACAATTTTGTTTAGGTCTTTTCAATACTCGGTACAAAAAGTACCTTTTACAAAAAAGTTTATTCAAGAAATCAAAAGAGTAGTAGGCATACAGTAGGAATTGACAATATAGTATAGACAGTTGTTTTAAAGTTTTAACAGTAACATAATTTAAAAAGGGATGTGTGAAATATGTAAGATTAAACATAATTTAGACAAAGGGAGGTAAGAAGTATAATAATTTTATTTTATTTTAAACAGAGATGCGAACACGGAATACGTGCCACATCAATATTCTTACTATTTTAAAACTAAGCTAAATGTTTGTGCCATGAAAATAGGACTAACTTGCTGGTCTGGAGGGAGATTCGAACCCGCCACCTTTGGTCACGAGGTGAGAGTCTTATCCACATAACCAACAAGCTACTCACACGACTACTAATTTATGAATATATTGTAGATTCAAGAGTTAAAATGCGAATTAGTTCTTATCGGTATTGTGTTGTCACAGTAAAATAGCAGGCACATGGAACATAAACAAACACAGAATAATATAGGGGTCTCAAAATGCGAGTTAAAAATTTTGTAAAGTAAAATCAATTCTGATACAACTCTCCTGCTGAATAATAATCCCGTAAAAGTTTATAATTCTGTCTACGTCTATGTCTATGTCTAATATCTAATGTCTAATGATGTCTGTCTAAGTGATAAAAAATCTAATGATATTTTCAATTGGGATGTGAAGTCGGTAGATAATGTAACTTAGAAATTTATGTTGGATTCTGTACGTTGGATTCTGTACATTGTAATGAGGATTCCAGACAGATAAGTTGCCTTCAACCTGACAGGAGAACACAACAATAGTTTGATTGTGTAAACAATGTAAACATTTTATTTTTTTAGGAATGATTCAAGACAATAACATAAATAAGTAACAATCAAATTTGATTACCAATACTTTATTTATACGGTCAATTCTACAGTGTAAAAATTATGAGTAAATGTAGTATTTTTGGTACATTTAATATAAAGCAAGATGCGCCAAAATTATTAGAAATATTCTACTCCACAAATCCTTTATGCCAGATAGGGTAAATGTGTTTTTATGCATGGTTAAATTTCTTTGTTTACGGGCTAAAAATTAATGGCTTTCATTTCATTTAACACTGATGTCGTAGAGGGCGGCATATTTCCAGCTACGGGTATCCATGTCTACCCTTAATTTCAGATAAAAAAAATGTCAAGAAACAAAACATATCTTCACTGCTAGATTTTTTATATATCTCTCTTTCACTGTATAATATAGTTCACGTACATGCGTGACAGTAAACTTAAAACAATAGCCAACTCGCTGAAAATTATTTTAAAGATTTAAGGTTTGTATTACATTCGTTTGATATTTTTAGATATTGAAAAAAAGGGATACGAACCGTATGACACTTTTAACCCGAGTCTGCTCCGAAAGAAATCGTATACATTATATCAAATTTGATAAATAAAACAAAAACAAATTCCTCTGGAATCCCGCGCGTCACGGCTCTGGAAAGTGTTCTCTGCTCCATTCTCTCGACATGGTTCTTCCAGAAACGCTTTCTCTGCCTGCTTCATCTTAAAAAAAATTTTTTCTTAAAAAAATGGAGATGCGAACACGGATGGAGATGTGACACGAAGTCACATCAATATTCTTACTATTTTCAATAATTAAGCTAAACGCTTGTGATATGAAAATAGGACTAACTTGCTTAGTCTTGTCTGGTCCAATCTCTCGACATGGTCCCTCCAAAAAAGCCTTCTCTGCCTGCTCTATGGTTCAATGTCTTGTATTCGCAGATTCTGCGGATTTCCGCATTGGGTACTCTGTCTCTGAGGGTCTTGCCCGCAATGGGTCTTAGGGTCTTCATCTCGGTAGTTCTGAGGAGGTGTTTAGTTCTCACCGTGTCTGCTCTTGCTTCGATACCGTATGTCATAATAGGTCTTTAGACAATAATGTGACGAAGACTACAAATTAAAAAAATATATTATATTACAAAAAAATACGCGCTTTTATATAATGGTAAATTATTTAATGGTACAATACATTGCTGTCGCAAAATAAATTTCAAGAAAGAAACATTTCAAAATACGAACAGTTTAAGAAAGAAGTCAAATCCTTGATTTTGGACAACGATGTATTGTAACATTTCTCACATGTCTCAAATGATTTCTGTATTTAAAAAAATTACTACTTCTAAATGGTTTCTGCTTATATACTTTAATTTAGCTTGTAAATACTCCTCCCATAAGCTTGAGCTTTGGCTCGTTTTATGGGGAGTATAATGTCTGTAAAAATGTTATTAATATTATTAAAAAACTTTATGTATCTACTGTATAAATAAATGTAATAAAATCAAATGCGAGGGGCGTACTTAAATACTGCCGAACTACCATACTTTTTTTTTTACAATCTCTGGTAGATTATTCAATTCCTTTTGTCCTTTGTATTTTAAACAGTTATAAGTTTTTCTTGTATTTAAATTGGACTTTTAATTCAATTACTTCTTATTATTGGACATGTATTTTTTTAAATAACTTGCAACTTTATTTTAACGTATTTTGGCAATAAATATTTTACAATTTTATGTATGAAAATCATTGTGTCTAGCTTTGGTCCTTATTGTACGGAGAGCCAATTTAAATCTCTCAACACATTTTAATTTTAGTGTGTAAATTTTTCATTTTCATTTTAGTTTATCTATGTATATTTTGCTTTAAAAATATTCTCACCGCTCTGTTTTGTTGAATTTGCAATTTTTTTTGTGTCAAGTATAAAATTGTGAAAATATTTTATTACAGCCGCAATAATTTATTAATAAATTATTATGGCTATTTCCTATGTTCATTTTTGTCCTATTCTCCCCAACAGTGTTACCTTTTTGAAATTTGACAGTAAGGAAAATACAACGTTTTTTACCTCATTTAAAAACTTTGGATATTTAAATCAGGAGCGTTCCGACCATGATGACCGAAAACCTTAATTAAGAGCTCGAAGATCCCTGGGCCCTTATTATCTCATGCCCATGATTGTAAAGCGACCCCCTAGGTAATGAATGCAGATTAGGGAATTTTACCCGCCCTAACGCTGTTACTGTTTACATTTTCCCTCCAAATAATAAAAACGAAATACCAGCGCAATGGCGTCCAATAACATGGATGATAAATAATAATTTATAGCTGTTGCATGCTTTGTGTAACATGCTTAAGAGAAAAAATATTAATAAAAGAATTTTTGTTTCAAATCAAACTAATATTTAAATTAAATGTTATTATTGTCACAGTATTTTTTTATCTATTGTATTGCTAGCAAAGGTTAAATAAAATCAACAAAATATATTGTATGGAGATGGTAAAATTAGAAGGAATTACGCACTATCGAATTCTCTTGGAATGACTGAGATTTTTTCGTGAATTCTCGAACCAATGTGATGTGATATTTATCTATAAAATAATATCTATATACCTACCGGCCACATCACAATAGTCATTGTTTGACGTTTGACAAATGCGACATTACCAGCGATAAAAACCGCAGTGAAGTAGTGTTACTAGCGTGTGTTTCTTCTTCTTCTTCTTCTTAAAATTAGGCAATCCGCCCTCAAAGAGCGATTTGTGCCATTTTACGAATTATTATATATATATATGAGGTGCTGCTAAGAAAGGGTATGATTAATTATACATTTATGTCATTTACTAGCAAGAATTTTGATATTATCGCTATCAGATTAGGCAAGTTTATAGCAAGAAGATGACAAATATTGGTTGGGAGTTGAAATTTAGCCTCGATCAGCTCATTGTGAAAGGTATTAGAGTTCCGCAATGGGCAGGCAAAAAACATGTGATCAAGAGTCTCCTCCTCCGAACCACACTCGCAGATTGGACTTTCCACTATGTACAGTCTGAACAAATGAACAGCTACTAGACAATGGCCAATTCTCATTCTAGAGATTATGGAGATAGTTCTTTTTAATGCTATACCAGGGTTTTCTGGAAATATTAGTCTGTATACTTTTTAAATGCTATCCCTTGTGCTCACTTGTATCACTCCACAATGATATCCAAATGTCGTTAGTACGCTTTTTAACACTACTCAGCCTATCATTCATTGGGCAGAAGAAACGCTGTGGGGGGACACCCGAAATTGTGGCATCTTTGGCTAATTTATCTACATATTCGTTCAGCCTGTGTTTAACCGAGTGAAAAATATTTGGCGCGAGTACCTACCGCCAGGCAAGAATTTTCTAGTGCGGACCTGAACGATTTAGGTAAAGTGCATCAATATATGAGAGAGAAGTTATTGAAAAGTGGTAAAAGTTCAGCCATGATAATTAATGAGAAT
>JADDOH010018880.1:0-17289 GCA_016648135.1 Agrypnia vestita
TCCCCACCCCTCAAATTCTTGATCTCTTTTGGTAGGAACCTTAGTGCATGAAAGTCTTCGGTTAGATTAAAATTCATGTGAGGAATATTTTGGGAAGGTGTGAATGTATGAACAATACTACGGTTGTTGTGTTATTTACATTGCTGATGTAGCAGTTGTCCCGACAATAAGACGGGTACATCTCGAAACCGCTAGACTAAAAATCTCAGTAAGTGGTTATGTACTAAGATTTTGTTTAAAAAATCTTTATTTAGTCTTCAACATTAATTTTCTCCCTCTTCAAAATAGTTCCCATCAGATAAACTAAACCTTTTACATCACTTTTGAATGCAATTTTAGCTCCATCAGCGATTCTGTAAGAATTTGATCCGAAATGACAAATAAGCCAGAAAAAGGCAGAAAGCAAAATTGATCAAGTGGGAGAGGGAATGAGAGAAAAAAGGGTGATGTTGCTGGGATTTACGTTAATGGAAGGTGTGTGTATGTGGTAAGGGTAGGCGGTATATGTAAGAAAATTTTTGTATGAGTAAATAGCACAAGTTTTGTGTAGATGATCGATCAGAATCTATACTGTGAAGACTCTGAAAATGTTATACTGATTGATATACGGTTTTTAATTGTTAATATTAAATAAATCCGTTAAAATTATCATTAAGTGCTCACTGGGATATGAAGTTACTACGCGCGTAAGACGCTATACTTCTGTTATTTTTGTATCTGAACGCATGTATCTAAAATAATTCGTAGATTGTCTAAATTTAAATTTAAATTGTTGCACTGTGTACTGAACTCAGCGTTCCGATTGAGATAACTATGTTCATTAGCTAGAGCAATTAATACCCTGGCCGTACAGTAGATCGAAGGGGTGAGGGCGGGATTTAAATTCCTTCTTAATATTCATTTCGTAACGGGTTAACATGCGATTGGAGGGGGGTCACTTTTTATCGAAAGGGGAAATTTTTTAATGGGTAACCTGTAGCGCCCGGAACAGCTATTTCACTAAAGGACTATTCATTATCCAGTAATTAGCGATAATTCAGATTTTGCGGGGATGAAAATAAAAAAAATTAAGAGCGTGTAAGGCATTGTTTGAGAGGGTGCTCGCCACTTGATTATCACAAGATATATGCATGTGCGAAGTTTTCGATATTCAATGTATGTCGGTTTGTGGAAAATTTAAATATTTTGAAATATATTTACTGCTCGCAATAAGTATTAAAAAAAGAAGCATAAAGAGGCTTCTGAAAAGGTCTAGAGGCTCCTCGAATAGTCAAGAAAAGTGTGGAGCGGCCCGAAGTGTCTAGGCGCGGTGTGCGTGCGGTAAGGCAGCTATATAAAGCTCGACACCGAGCGCTAGATCCAAGTTAACTGCGAGCGAAATGCCATAAAATAGAGTTATAATTTTTAGGGCGCGAACATTCTAGGGAGTTCGGGTATATGAAAATGTAAATATTTCCAAATAAAGTGAATCATTTACCAAAGTATTTTATTTGAACGTCGTAGCGTGTAATACGTGACAATATGTATAGAACGGAATATACTTACAGATTCACGCAATTTTTTTTTTAAGTAGCTAATATACAAAAATTAGTACATATTTACTAATAAATACTCAGCTGGGCACGTCAAAACCTGTTTAGTCACATATAATCATGCGAGCATGATTATCTAATTAGTTATTCAATATAAGATGAATTGTAGAAGAAGTCTTTTATACGATAACCCAGGGCTTATAACCCGCACGAGCTTGCTAAAGAGATCACTCTTTACAATGCAATCATCACTAATTCCATTGTAAGAACATTCTCACATTAAAAAATATTTTAAAGTTGCATATATGTTCCAAATTGAAACATTCTATATATTTGAAGGGACTATGCTTGAGACTACTGTCACAGTATACCCAGAACAGTAGTTTATCTCCGGCCTGTCGGCGATTTATTAGCCTACTCTTGCATTGACGCTAGGGTTGTCACTTGACTCGTAGTGTCTGAGATTAAGACGCATAAGGTAGACACGAAACCCGAAAATTTCTGTAATTAGTATACCTAGTTTCTGAACTTAAATTGCAAGAACGCTGATTAACATCAACGTAGACTTTTAAAAACTCACAGACTTTATGATAATCAACACACCTTATTAGTAAAGCACCACAAACATAAAAAAAGGCATTTTTTCAGGAAGCGCATTTTTTTTCTAAAGCGACGGCTGCGAGCGCGAATGGCACCGAAGGCACGGCCCTTACTGCCGCCGCCTTGTGCCCCCATATGTGTGCGTCACAGTGCGTGCGTACACGGCGCCGAGCACGCACGCACACATTCTAATGGGTAGCGGCCAGTTTGTATGTAGACGTATTACTGTTCTTAGTATACTGTGCTACTGTAGTCCTTCTCATGAATCAGTATACATAGATTTGGGAGCCTTTAATGATACATCTATATTTTTTAATGTGGAGTATTAAGCAGTATTCTTTTAAATTAATCAGATTTTCATCTCACAAATATTTAATCTTTGTTTTTATTGACATCTTTACTTTCAATTTAAAATTTAAGTATACATTGTATCTTAAGGACAATGGGCTCTAAAACCTATTAATGATTAAAAAAATAGTGGTTTTAAACAAAGTTTTTTTTCTTTATTAACATAAATATCTGAATACGAATGAAGTCGAGGCAAACTAATATTCATTCTTGACATAACCTAGTTTCATAGTTTGAAATAAAGGCCGGCTTCATAACTTCTCATTTTTGCCCCACGCCCTGTAATAGAATATAATACACCTACCAACTAGTGAGATAATTTCGCTTCGTTCGGCTATATTTCGCCGTACTAGTTATATTCGACAAAGTGGACCAAATTAAGATAAACGATTTCCCACACCAAGAACTTTGGCGATCCGCTTCGTTGGCTAATGGTAAATTGAGTATTTTTATAATTGCTTTTATACTTACATACGAAATTTGTTAAAAATATCTATAATTTGGTCGGCAGAAAAGGCTGGGCCGTCGTGTTCCGCATAATGTCTTCTCTTGATGCAAATTGGGTTCTTTTCTGCGGCATTTTCGATTTCGGGAATAGCCAAAAATCACACGGAGCCATGTCAAGTGAGTAAGGAGCCTGAAAAATCAGGATAATTCCATGTTTGGCCAAGAAATCCAAATGCCAATAGACAAGGCCGTTCTCCAATATTTGGTTTATCTTGTAATTTATTTTTATCTTATCCTTCGCATCCAAATACAATTTGATGTAAAATGAAATAAAGATTACATTTGCAAATATTCATGTCCTAACAATGAACAACCTTAATGACTTAGAAACTTTAGAAATAATAACTACGAACATGTATAAATGGAAGAAAAAATAGTGTAACAAAATTGGACTGTGGATGTTTGTTCTTCGTTGGATCTCTGTGACATAAATATGTGTATCTCTCTCTAGCCCATTACCTACCATTAGGCGTAACTGGTACTGTAATTCATCCCACTTTCGTAGCTGTCGTGACGATCCTTCTTCATTATTTACGGTTTTCTCTTGTATGCAATACTGCAAGAAGTATGGTCCTGTAACTTCCGTTTTTGATGTCTCCAAGTGTATTTTTTAATTTTATTTTATTTTGTTATCAAATCTATTAAAAATTCTTCTTTTTCTTTATCCCCTTTATCCTAATCGGGTCGTAGGCCCATTGGTTGGACACATTAATAACATTCTAATATTTGTTTTACATATTGTTATATTGAAGTCTATAGTTTATTGTATTTTATAAAATATTTAATTATAAACTAATTTTTAATAAGTATGTATCCTTTAAGTATAATTCAAAATACTGAGAATATTAATAAAATTTAATAAATATAACACAAAAAAATATTTACAAGATTTAATGTGACGAAGTCTGAAGAGTAGAAAATATTATTATATTATAACAAAAAAAATCACGCTTTTACGAAAAACGACAAAAAAGTAGGAAATATTTTTGGGACAGCCACAGATTGCAAACATTACAAATTATTTTTTTAATTATTGCGTAATTTTTATGTAGGTTTATTAAACTCGTAGAAATTTTAATATAAGCACTTGTCTTAATTCCAAGAACTATTTCGAATTTGCTATTCACATTTTTGAAACCAACCATTAAATTTAAAGGTTTAAAATGATATTTTAAAGGTGAAATGATATCGATTTGTTCTCATTTACATGTAATCTCTTTTATATTGATCGCAATTTGTTTTTGTGCATACCTGCCGTATGACATTATTTTCAAAGTCTCTTTGAATGTCTGTTTTGAGTTTTATCACAAAAACTTAACGGGTACGTAAATAAGTACATACATACCTACCACCTCGCCGTTTTCCCGCGGGAGTAGACAGAGACGATGGTGGACCACACTCTTCTGTCCTGACACAACTCTCGCATCAATACATCTTCGTATGCAAGCTCGATGGTTGTTGGGACCCCTAACAGGACCATCTTCCAGTATCTGGTTAGACTGTTCGTGCCACGTGGTACCGTCAAAACTTGCGTCATATATCTTTCTTACCTTTCTCTCCTCATTTATTTGCTCAACATACTCAAAAAACCTAAGCAACCCTTTTTTAATTCTCTTAACTATGCTGAGATCAGCTATCTTAAGTATTTCTTAATATTTTCATTCTTTTCTCTATCATAAATGGATTTGACACACATACGTTTAAGTGATCTCACCTTCACTGCATTTAACCCTTAAGTTACTGCCCGGGTACCTGGGTACCCATTTTCGATTTCAAGTTTAATAATTTTATTCATAAATGTCATCATCCGTCATATAAATTATTTGAAAGATAATAGGAAATAAAGGGAAGACGGACATTGCTATGAGAAGTAGTGACCTTCTAAGAAGCTATTTGATCATTGTCTAAATATCAATTTGTGAGCTACAAAACAAAAATAATGTATGTGGGAATGCCATCCAGGTTAAGTACCCGGGTGCCTTCGGTAGCAGTCAATCTGAGAAATTTCGGGTAGTAACATAACGGTTAATCTACTTTCGTCTCTCTTCTGCCGGTTTCAGGAATCACTTTCGTACATCAGTGTTGGTACCAGAATTTCACAATGTTTTATTTATTTAAATAATTGACATTATCGGAAAATACTTTCATTGTTCTGTACTTAACAGCACAAATTCTCTTGGAGATTAATTACTGAGACCACTCATGGTGTACATAGAACCGATAAATCCAAATCATAAACCAGGCCGGCTTGGATATATGATCGATCCGACACTCAGACCCGTCGGACGCAGTTGTCTCGAAACGAAGATTAACAATGGCTTAACATAAATGGAATATCATAAATTTCTAATGAAGATCCGTGGACCTTATTGACGCTTCGTTAAGGCTTTGTGTACACAATGGTCTGGCAAGTAGTAGATAGCGGGGGTGGGTATAGAGGGGAGCAGGGAAGTATTATATATGACTTCTTCTTCAAACACAGCAAAATTATTTTGTGGTGACATTATAATTATAATTTACAGAAATAAACTGTTGACACCACTTTTTTTATTGAAAAAATTCAACATGTTTCAAAGCCAATGGCTTCTTCATCAGGATAACAAATGTAAAATATGTGATGTATATACATATTTGTTATCCCGATGAAGAAGGCATTGGCTTTGAAACACGTTGAATTTTTTCAATAAAAAAAGTGGTGTAAACAAAGTTTATTTCTATAAATTATTATTATATGTGAGTTCTTGGAAAAGGGATAAATTGAATATTGATCTCAACATCAATTAAAAGGTTCATTTCTGGTGTCCAAAGTATTTACAGAATGTAAAAAATGCTTTACAGGTAGATTATTGTTTAAATTAATCAAAACAATACTCTAATAAATGGTTAATGGAGTTAGACGACCTCAAATTTTCCTTTTTTTTCAAATTTTTTTACTTATTTTCTAATAAACGTTCTAATAAATAATAATTACAGTAGCATATGTATATCGAAAATTTAAAATTCATTCGCTTAGTACAAGTTAAATATTAATGTTCAAAACCATCTCGATGAGTGATTTTAATAATCTCGAAACTTGTGTAGTATAATATAAAATTACAAGATACATTACATGTAGGTAAAGATGTCTCATATACGAAGCAATAAATTTTCATATAGGAAAGTAGGTATGGAAATCTTTTTGGACGCTCATAGGGCTTACGACCTATCGTACGGCTGGCTTAGGTCATCACTTTACACAATGTAACGGTCACCAATTCCACCCATGATAGACTACCTACATTGTGTAAAGTGATCACTTAAGCCAGCCGCACGATAGGTCGTAAGCCCTATGAAAACCCAAAAAGACTTACATACCTACTTACTCATATTAAAATATCTAGTTTCTTGCTTACTTACTTACATACCATCACGCCGTTTCCCCGTGGGGGTAGGCAGAGAGGATAGAGCGCCACACTCTTCTATCCTGACATACAACTCTCGCCTCATTCACATTCGTACATCTTCGCATGCAAGCTCGCCGGTTGTTCAGGCTTCTAATGGGACCATCTTCCAGTATCTGGTTAATCTGGTCATGCCACATCTTCCGCGGTCGCCCTCTCTTTCTGGCGCCATCAACACTTGCATTATATATCTTTCTTACCATTCTTTCCTCATTCATTTGCTCAACATGCCCAAACCACCTGAGCGACCCTTTTTTAATTCTATTCATTATGCTAAGATCAGCTTTACATTCATTCCTAATATATGCATTCTTTACTCTATCATAAATGGATTTGCCACACATACGTCTGAGGGATATCATCTCCACTGCATTCAATCTACTTTCGTTCCTCTTCTGCCAGCTCCAGGCTTCGCTTCCGTACATCAGTGTTGGTAGTTCTCTAGTTTCTAGTTTATTAGTCTAGTTATCTAGTTTCTTAAAGCATCTAATATCTTTAAAAAGGAAAGAAACTAGATATTTTGGAAACCTTAGCGATTAATAGTAACAAAAATGTGATGTTCTTATTATCTTGTCGTGACTTCGGGATTCTCCAATAAAAGAGGTTGTCGGTTACTATTGGTTTATTGATGGCAAAAATACGTTATACAGCGGTTACAATGAACAACAGCGGTCTGTCTCGATATAATGGTAGAAAGAGCCCAAAGGCGACATGTGCGCGACGTTATAAAGCATTTGCTCTCTCTTTCATGCTTCGCGACATACGTCCCTCAGATCTATTACAAAAATGTAAACAATATTCAACTCCATCTATTACGTGCAATACTATGCAAAACTAAAATGTCCGTGGGCTGGACATATGGCTCGACAGGAGGATACTAGATGGGCACCCAGAATACAGTGGAGGCCCTGGACAAAAAATAGAAGCGTCGGAAGACCTCCCAAAAGGTGGTCTGATGACATTGTCCAGCAAGCAGGAAGAACCTGGATGCGAAGGGGGAAAAACAGAGATGAGTGGAAGAAAATGGAAGAGGCCTACATCCAGCAGTGGAGAGAAACAGGCTAAGGAAGAAGAAGAAGAAGATCTATTACGTCCCCTTTTCTGCGCCTAATGACCACGTCAACATGCCCACCGGACTCTAATCTCCACCCCGCTCCTCACGCCGTCCTTTAGTCTTAAGTTTAATATTAGTAACATTACTGAAGATTATGCGAAAACTAGTGAAAGTAAACAAAGTTATCATTTTTTAATATACTATGTTTTTTTTTTAATTATTTGAATTGTGTGGGAAATCGACTTACACAATAGACGTTAAAGAATCATCGTGTCTCGGCCATCGCACAGGCTAACATAAAAAATAATAAAGAAAATGACCTCATCAATTATGGTTAACCGAGTTTGACGTTGATGACCGCAAGATTAAGTAAGAACAATGGAGGTGGTTTGACGTCCGTTTCGCGGTCGATTGATCTCCCCGGGGCTAAGTGGGGTGCGAAACAACCCCCCCCCCCGTCCCGCCAGGGTTAAGAAAACGGTTAGCTGGCAATACGTTACAGAGTGGTTCATTATTCAGATGGGTTAATTGAAAATGCGCTAATGAATAAACATCCCGATTGTTGTCGTTCATTGTTGCTTCCAAATATGTACGTCTATGGTGTGGGTTTAGAATATTGATATTTAAGGGACTCACAATACATGAAAGTTTAATAAGTAAATATGCGAGTATACGCAAATACGCATATACCAATATTTAAATACATATACCTAAAAGCTTTTATATAATAATAATGTAAACCGTCAAAAATGACGGAATATCAGCTCGCGTCTTTGTTAAAAATTTATAGTATATCTTTGGCGGCCTATGGAGAGGTGCAACATGCGTGAAACGGCCCGGAATTCAAGTCCCATCTCTGGCTGTTTAATTTTCCATGATTCAAACTAAATTACGGACATTTCACGAAGTTAAGACAGAGAGTCAAATTGACAGACATTAAAATTATTATGTTTGATTGTTTTTATAATTAAATTATGAAACTGATCGTGCGCAGCATATTTTCTTTTTTATTTATTTCATAGATTTTTAACATGTATTACTCCTTCTTCTGATATTTTGTGTACTAATATGTAACAAATTTTATGATATAAGCTGTAAA
This sequence comes from Agrypnia vestita, assembly GCA_016648135.1. NCBI lineage: Eukaryota > Metazoa > Arthropoda > Insecta > Trichoptera > Phryganeidae > Agrypnia > Agrypnia vestita. Next base: position 8,581 of record JADDOH010018880.1, read on the forward strand.
ATGGCTAAATTCATTTCATTTTCACATATTTTATATATTTCATTTTGCTTGTTACTCCTATCTTTTAGGAATTTCTATTCTATATTGTTCTCTCTTCGGTGAATATTTTTACATATTTTATTTCATTTTATTTTACTGTTTCATATTGTATAGATTATTACTATACTGTGACTATTTTACTCACTTAATGTTATTTAAGTACATTGTTTTTTTTAAATGGTACGTTAATGTAAAAAAAAATGAATTGATATAATAATAATTACACAGCATTGTTTTTGATAATTTTTTTTTTATTTTCTACATCTCATGCTTAATAATAAAGATGTAATAATAATGACACAACCTTATCTACATTATTCGAGAACTTCCCGTGAATGTGTTCGCATCCCCTTTTATTGGAAAAAGATAATGAAACTTTAAGTCTACTTAAAAGAAAAAGTGCGACAAATTTTAGGAAATTTTCCAATATGTTTACATTCTACGAATTTATCTTCGAAATTGGATTGTTTTATAAACAAACACAAGTTTATAAACCTTGTCTCGAAACTTTTTTAAAAGATTATTATTATCGCGCAGTCATTTAAGTATTTAATTTATCTTCGGAATGCAGTGGATTTTTATTATAAGCGATTTATTAATTAATGATTAATTAACTATTCAAGGTACAAAGTGACTTAATACGAATTAAACTATTATTTTAATTGCAGTATTTCGCAATATATTACTCGTAAGTAAACACTTTATTATCGCTTGGGTAACAAGTTTTTATCATTCACTAGAACATTCCATCTGATTCTCACATATAAATCGCTTCGATTTATTTTGCCACTTACTTTTCTCGATTGTTGCTTCGATTCTCGGCTTTTCTATTTATTTATAGACGTTTCCCGAAGACTATGGATCACCTAAGATAATTACAGTTTGTTATCGATTCTTCGATAGTGTTGTGACAAGTGACGTATTACCAGGGGTTCGGACAGTGCGTTAATTCTTTTTAGCATCTCATTACAATAAGTTGGTGTGCTGGGTTTTTATTTGTGATGTTTATTTTATTTTATTTATTCAATGCTGTACTTAATTAATATTTATTAAATGTTTATTTTTACTAAGCCTGTCTCACTAAAAAACTCTTTCTCGTGACAGGCTGAGGTATTTTATATGAACCGTATGATTCTCGACGTTTCGTTAAAGTCGTATTCAACTTCATCAGGAGAACGACCTGAATAATTTACGCCCCCGGAAACATTAATCAATCCGCCCTATACCTCCCGGGTACAGGTCGTTCTCCTGATGACATTGAATACGTCTTCAACGATACGTCGAGAATCGTTTCTCGGAAAAACAAACGGTTCATATAAAATATCAAATTTAAGTCATATAAAATATCAAGTTAAAAATTCAAATTGGTTAAAAAACGGATTATCCATCATCTTAACTCTGCCAAAAATAAAATCATAGGCCGGAATAGAATCAATACTGAATGATTTAAAAGTTAAAATTATGCTTTTAAAGCGTGCAAATTACTATTTTCAAGCGTACTTTTTAAATATTTTTTCTTTATTTTTAAATCATTTAAGTATTGACTGTGCATTCGAGCTATAGTTTACTTTGAATCTTTACTACATTAATATAATATGTTAACTGACGAGATTCAAGTTGTCACTTTGTTTAGATGAGTGTTCCATTAAACGGTCGACTCATTCCTTTAATAGTTTTTATATTCTTCTGATACATGATTTGATTTTGATACACTTTCTAGCATTGGCATTGCATTGAAACGTTTAAAGCCTAGGTGTCCAAAATTTATTTTTCCATAAATGGTTCGTGCTTTTGGGACTCCATGTAGGAATCGTGTTTATAAGTTATTTTGCGGTTAGACATTTAACTTGAATTAACGTGGTATCTATTAGACCTATAAAAAAAGAGATTTCCAATAAAGATTACTGAGAATCATTGAAGTTGTGCCACAGTGTTTACACCGGTTTTTTTTTCAATTTCTTAGAGTCTACAATATTCTAAGTACCTACTCTAATTGCGGCTAGACCATTTTTTTTTTATAAGTGCTAAGTGCATTGATACCATTACAAATTTTTTTCATGATCATAAAATGTGTTTTGTAATAATAAATAAATTGGAATGTTAAAAAAATATATAAAATAGCAGATAACAAAATACAGAGTTGTTGAATTAATTGTATTTATCTGTAGGCGGTGTTTGTTAAGAGTTTTCTTATTGGTTGTGTAAAATGCGGGTCGTAAACTTACTTTCAATAGTAGGCACCATCTATTGAGCAATCCATAAGATACGATAACACGATCTCTAACGTCTAACTGGACAAGCATTAGAAGAAGTTGAAGATTTTACGATGATAAATAGTTGTGTGAATCAAATATGCAGTCTTCTTTACGATGACCCTTGGTTGGCTTCTGTACAGATGTTTATAGTTCATCTCTGTCTTCTCAATTGTTTCCTTCATTCAATTCAATTTATTTATTTTTTATATAACAAACATAACAAACATAAATGTTTCATTCGTATAAAAAACACAATCGTTTATAAACAAGTGAGAAAATATACAAACAACAAAATATGAAACATATATAAATTCATTCATATCAAAAGTGTAGAAGAATCCTGCTTCGGAAAACCCTTTCAGAGACATGGAACATATCAATGTCCAGAGCAATATTGTTCAGTATGACAGTAGCTCTTCCAACAGTCATAACCAGGTTGGTCCTGTATATTGGAATGTGAAACAATCTATGCTGACGCTGTCTAATTATCAGGAACATACAAACTAATACTCCGCATAGTTTCAGGATTCAATCATATTCGATTATCGATCATACCGCGCAACAATCGATAAAAATGCGTAATCAGATACACATTCCTTATAGTTTATAAACTATTGTAGCCAGGCATACCCTGGAGGAACTCGGTTGGGTAAAGCCAAGGATTATGCCCGTACTCTCTCATGTAGAGGTATCTTAGAAACTTTTTTGTACTTTCTCTACCATAAGTGAGTACTTAAGCTCATGTGAGCCACAAATCATCGAGCCACTCTCGATTCTACTTTGCACCAAGGAGTTGTAAAGAGTGTTTAGTCCGCGGATATTTTCGAAAACCCTGACTGTACGCAGAACAAATCCTAACTTTCTCAATGCACCGCTACCGCCTCTATGTGATGGTGAAATGACAGGCTGCTCAAAAATCTAATGCCAAGATCCTTAACATTCGACGTTCGTGTCAGATTTTGGTCGTTTATTTTGTAGCGATAGAATAAAGTTTTTTGGGCCCTAGTGAATGATGAATGAAACATTAAACACAAGTTTATTTCGCCTTTCCCATTCACATATATTCCATTAACACATCAGTCAGAGTGGTTATGGTCAAGATCATTATTTCAATTGATTATTGGTGCTTGTACGTAGGACAGAGTCTCTAGAAAATTAAGGCGGAACAATAACCTAAATTCCTGGCTAAAAAGTTGAAAGCTATGGAATTCAGAATATTTTGAGTTTGTTCAAATCTTTCAGAACAGTGCTGGATTTATGTCACAGAGACATTATTAATCAATTAATGTATATTATAGATATCTCACAGAGACAAAACTGTATTTTATTATGGGAAAGTAGGTATAGAAGTCATTTGGGTGTACATAGGACTTATGACCTATCTTTTTATGGTTGGTTTAAGTGATCACTTTACACAATTGTAACATTCGCCATTTCCACCCATGATAGAATATACCATGCTTATTCATTTTTTTGGAAGTTGTATATATGTTCAAATTGCGTGGAAAGCTTTCACATATGAGTTGTAAGCGCCTTTCCATGCGGCCTGTACAAAGCCATTTTCATTCCCCTAAATCCCCACAGATGTCGCTAATGAGAAAATCTACATTGATTTTTTACGGAATTTTGAGAGCAATAGACTTTATTGTGTAATGAAATTCATCCATCAATGAACATATATACAAGTTCCAAAAAAATGAATAAGCATAGTATATTCTATCATGGGTGGAAATGGCGAATGTTACAATTGTGTAAAGTGATCAATTACGCCAACCATAAAAAGATAGGTCATAAGTCCTGTGTACACCCAAATGACTTCTATACCTACTTTTCCATAATAAAATACAGTTTCGTCTCTGTGAGATATCTATAATATACATTAATTAGCTATGGAATTACTCAACGGTAAACAACCTAAGAGAAGTTCACAATGACAATACCAATCTTCTTTTGAAAACGGTATGTGGGGAAGAATTATGAAGTTATTTCCGTTAGTATTACAAAATTCGTCTTGTATTTTACACAATTTTCATCTAAGCGCCTAGAGCGACTTGCTCCATTTACCTGACACACCCCTGTTTGCGAAAGCGCTAGCAAATTTCCACGAATTTTGATGAATTCAATCTTCGTTAATCCTTGTATTGTTTTTAATCAACATTTACTGTATACCGGGTGAATATTATAGTTTATGTTGTTTTTGAATTATTTGAGTTTATTGAATCAAATAATTTCAAGGAAATTTTTATGCCTAATGATTTATCGAACTCTTAAGCGTTATTTTAAATAATGTATTATTTCGCTGTAACGATAATTTTAATATATATTTTATCGAAATGGGTCGGTTATTTTGTTTCTTTATTAAAAACAGGTCCGCCTACAATACTAATTGTTAAATTATACGAATTTATTAAATTGGCTGCATGACAATGCTTGCAGTTTTTCCTATAGTACACTTTTTCTCTTGTAGTGATTCTATAACTTAATATGCCACTAAATAATGATGAACAGCATCAAAAGTTTTCATGATAGGCCAATTACATCAGTTAGAAATAACTTACTAATCATCACGCCGTTTCTCCGCAGGGGTATGCATAGAGGATAAAACGCCATATTCTTATTTATTTACACGCCACTTTTGCTTCGGCTTCATTCATTCACCTTCTCATGCACACTCTATGGTTCTTGAGACTTTTAACAGCCATCCTCAATATTTTTAGTATCTGTTCATGCCAGGTCTTTCGCGAACGCCCTCTATTTCTGCTGCCTCCAGCACTCGCCTCATATATTTTCTTTACCGTCCTTTTCTCTATCATACGTTCCACACGAGCAAACTATCCATGCGATCCTTTATCTTTTCGGCCCATCACACTACAGCCAGCATTTCATTCACTTCTAATTTATTCATTCCTCACTCCATCGACCAAAGATTTTCCACACAGGCGCCTTAGTGATCATTACACCAGTAAGAGTTGTGCAAAATAAATTGCAATCGAAATTAATAATATCATACGATATTGTTGAACTTTTTTTCCTCAAAATGCATCCGCAAGATCTACAGCATTTACATATGTGACTAAAAAGTGTAATATCGTGCACAAATTGCACTATGACACATTCTTCGCGCGAGATGCATTTTCTGTCCGCTTAATATTATTTTTGATTACATTAACCGGTCGACCCGTTGACTTGATTTTACTGCTCCTGATTTTTTTTCTTTGAGACTTCACTAAAAAGTAGGTTAACGGTAAGAATTCAATAGCTAAAAGATAATATACTTCTTCTTCAGTCTTCATCTCTCCACTGCTAGATATAGGCCTCTTCCAAGCCCTTCCATTCATCCCTGTTGTTTGCTTGTTGTACCCAGTTCTCCGAGCGTTTTATGTCAGTCCATCTCTTTTGAGGTCTTCCAACGCCTCTTTTATTCTCCCAAGGTCTCCACTTCAGAACTTTGGGGGAATAAATTTAAAAAAACTTGGTAAAAGCCTGGGAGATGATAGATGGAGAGGAGAGAATAAAAAATTTTGAAATTAGGTATGTAAAAGTTAGTAAAACTAGATTATTGGATATCATGGATCGTGTAGCGAAGCTAAAATGGCAATGTTGCAGGGCAGGATGCTATATAAGATAATATTCGATACAAAATTACATAAATCATACCGCAAGTAAACCAAAATGTTATAGAAATATATTATTAAAAGAGCTTGTATTTTTCATCAAAAAGTATTTATATTTAAGTAAATGTCTTATAAAAATATATTAAATTCATTTAATTTAAAAGCAATATTGGTCTGCTATGTATAAAAAAACACCTTGTAGATATAGGAAGACTCCTCTAGAACATTATATTAATCTTCAAACCATCATCCCCAAGAGAATGTGGTATGTCTGGAATGAATGGAATACGTAAAGCATGCGAATGATGGATGAAAGGGCAAGGATTAGAGAGGCTTGAATTCTGCTGATGTCCAGTTTTTACGAGAGAAGGAATTTTAGCTATGTTGAAAGGATCTCTTAATCACAACATCCTTTGAGACTTGATGCTACTCAAATTACAGCGTACAATGAAATCGTTAAAATCAAACTGGTAATCAAGGTAGTGCTGGTGGCTTAACTCACACTTAACATCTTATAGAAAGGCTGATATTAATGCTATTTGCTCTAACAGATATGTTCTAATCGAGATTGAGCAGGGTAGATGTTTAACGGAATGAACAATTAACAAAAATAATGAATATGGTGTCATAATCAATATTGATCACTCGAGAATCTTGCACTTGTCTCTGGAAATTTTGATTCACGTCATTTATATCGCTATTCTTTTGGTCTCTTGCAGCTGTCAAACTCAAAAACTATACTGCGCAGCGGTGCGATGGTTTGCCCATTTTTATACCATTTGTCATTTCGCGAATGTTCCGGCATAATCCTATGCTTTCGACTGTTCTATTATAACAATGTCCTATTATACATACTAACTAATAGTCTTTCCAAACTATTTCAGACTGTTGGGAAAAATTTGACTCGATTTTTAAATTCTCGTGACGATATGATGAACAGTGCAAAAGTATACAGTACATAGAAAAACACAATCAGCACACAAAAAGTTCTGGCAAAATCAAGTTTGTAATGCAAACAAAATTATTCAGTGAATTCTAATAATCAATACATGACAGAGCGTTGAGAAATAAATGTAAAAAAAAATTGTTAAAGAAAATCTAGTTAAAATCAGAAAAAATTGATGCTGCATTTCAATCCTACAAAACCCTTTTACTTACAAATTATGACCATCACAATATTTTTTGCTGTACATCCCAGTTAATTCTGGAAGGACCCACCGGCTACCTTTCCTTCTGAGTTGCCAAGAAGGTACATCTTGGTAGTCACTTTTCTTGCATTTGCAAGACGTATCCAAGCCACCTTAGTCGATATCTATCTTTGTGCAGTATCTCCATCCCTCTTTCCTTATTTCAACATTTTTCATTCGGTCCATTAAGCGTTATTCCTGTTACTCCCGTAACGTAAATAACTCATTTCGATAGTCTGGACTCTAGATCTGCGCTCTCCAGGGTTTCCTATTTGGTGACCGTATATTCTGGTCCTGAACACAGATTTTAATACAATAAGTTTTTTCTTGCTACTAAATACTGATTTCTTTATAACCACACTATAGACAAAATAAATTTCAAGTAAAAAAAATGCTATCTAATAAGGAAAAATGAATGGTAATTTTCGGCCCCTTTATTTCATCTAAATTAATTAAATCTGTATGGTTGAATGCTCTCTCTGATGTAATTTTAAAAATTGTATCCGCTATTTACCTTCTCCGACCCTCTTTCTCTCGTTCTCTTTGATCCACCCCCTACCAATATTTTCAATTACCCCCACACATTTCTCGCTGGATTATGGTTTGTATTAATTTTGCAGCATTTTACAAATCATTTATATATTGCAGTTAATGTTATTACAATAATAAAAATAGAATGTTTTTAATTTTTATTGTTTTTTTATTTGTTATTTTTTATTTATTTTTGTTATACATTTTAGGTACATAAAAATAGAGCTTTTATAAATGTAATTGTGATCTTCTTATTATCTTGTCGTGACTTAGGAATTCTCCAATAAAAGAGGTTGTCGGTTACTCTTGATTTATTGATGGTAACAATACGTTATACAGCGGTTACAATGAACAATAGCGGTCTATCTCGATATAATGGTAGAAAACGCCCAGAAGCGACATGCGCGCGACCTTATAAAGCATTTTCTCTTTCATGCTTCGCGAAATACGTCCCTTAGATCTATTACAGTGATGAAAGATGGCAAATCCATGTTGGTAAAACAAACAGTACATCAGAATAGAACAATAACACAGAAAAACTTAACGTATTGAATTTAAAACTTTTAACCACTTTTGTTTATATATAACCAGTCAAAAATGATGTACTTTAATTAGATATATTCTGGCCGCCAGTTAAGGCTGTGAGAACAGCACTATCTGGAGTGGAGCAGCGCCTTGATAACGTCAGTGATGGATATTATAAAATAGAAAACAATGTTTTTTTTTCTTTTTCTTCACTATTATTTGATACCTCATTTTTATTTGCATTATTATTGTTATCGCGAAATCACAATTACGGTGGCTGAGACATATCTTGCAGATAGACTGCCAAAGAGAAATTCCAAGCCCAGACCATAGCATAGTCCAAACATAGACCAGAAGGCAGAAGACCAAGGGGCCGTCCTGGGAGGGTTGGGGACTGCTGCGAAGCGAGGTTGCAACTAAAATGGGCTAACATGGAGAGCAAAACCCAAAACAAGAAAAGTTGTAACATTTTATGCAGGGACCCCGGACCCATTAGGATTAGGGGTAGAAGAAGAAGAAGATTATTATTTGAGCCATCTGGTAACGTTAGTGATGGAC
>JADDOH010018882.1:0-25700 GCA_016648135.1 Agrypnia vestita
TTATAATTAATATAAATTAACTTTGTTTAAAACCACTTATTTATTGAAAAAAATCAACATGTTTCAAAGCCAATGGCTTCTTCATCAGGAAAACAAAAAATAATATTTAAAAATCGAAGTATAGATCAAAAGTTATATATGGAAAATAATAATATAAAGTACCTAATTAATATGAAAATAAATTTAAAAGATAACTATTTGCAAAAAGGACCTGATTATTTATAATATTCAATTTACCATTTACACTCTTTCTTATTTCCAAAATTTCTAATTTATCAAATTGTGATTCTGTATAATTTGTATGTAAAATTTGTAAACCCTTATTAATATCAAAAGAATGACCCGTAGCCAAAAGATGGTTAGCAAATTCAGAATAATTATTACTATTTAAACACCTTAAGTGTTCTTTAATTCTAATTTCAAAATTTCTACACGTTTTTCCTATATAAAAATAATCACAATTTTCAATTTCAATAAATAAGTGGTTTAAACAAAGTTAATTTATATTAATTATAATATAATATTCTATAGATCCTCTATAGAGACTCTATAGATCCTGACAACATTTGACACTATTTTGAAAATATTTAAACCAATAAATGCATATGATATTGAGAAGATAATTTTCTCATTGAAAAGAGGCTCCACTCTTGGCTTTGATGGATTAACTGCTGAAATATTAAAACAGAACACTAATAAACTTAAAAACCAATTAACTAAGCAAACCAATAAAACACATTATAAATATAAGTCTACGGTTTCGTAAATTTCCATCCCTTTGTGAGAAAACTATCGCAACTCCAATATACGAAACGGGTGCACGAATTCAAGTAATTATTTATTATCGACCCATATCGTTGGTATCAAATAATGCAAAAAAAACAGAAATTAAACAGTTTAAAAAAATTATTAACGAAATATATAAATCATAGAAATATTTCTAATTATTATATACAAATATTTAAAATCAATATCAATTTGGTAAAAGAGAAAAACAGATATCCAGAATCTTCACAATTTGGTTTTCCGCAAGGCGCTGTTTTGGGTCCTTTGTTATTCAACATTTATGTAAACAATTTAATGAAGCTCAATCTAAATGTTAAAATAATATATTTCACCGATGGCACAGTATTATTCGTAGAAAATAATAATTGGAATGATTTAATAAATAGTGCTAACCAGGACACAAATTTGGTTCGATAATAATTTGTTATCATTGAACATTAAAAAAACTTATTTTGTGCCATTTTCTTTAGTCGGCGAAATATCAAATAATTTGATACCGAAAATACATGTTCATGAATACATAGCCATACAAATTGCTTTTGGCCAGCTTTCGTATTCTTACTAATAACTTAGGTTCTTTTGATATTTAACTCCTTCACATCTCCAGGAAGCTCATATGGTTCCTTTTTGCGATTTTACAAGGACATTGACTTTAAAATTATTAAAAAACATTTCATTATTTAAATTTGTGTAATGAAACATACAAAAATTGTTGATGACAAAAAATATAAAATATAAATATATTACAAATGTAGTAAGCAAAATTAATGCGAATTAATGTTAGCGTGTTTGTGATAGACAAAATGATTAATTTAATGTTTTACTAGTTATTACAAAGTTAAGAAATTTTTAATACTGTCACGTATTGTTGCTATGGAGGAATGAATGGAAACACTGGTAGCGATTTATTAATTAGTAATTAAGTATTTTAATAAATTGAAAAAGTCGCTTTACACGAATCAAATTTAATACTATTTCTGGATTCTATTTCGTAATTTATCATTTGCCTATAACTCGTTTTTATCGCAGGGTAATACTTTTTTTCTGTTCAAATATCGCACAAGAGTAGGCACTACACTTAATTATTTGTCGCTTGGTTTACAACGCACGATGGTTACACTGTTTTCGCCACGGTTCGCCGGTAGTATTGCGTCGTATGGAACGTCAAAATAACTCTGACGCGCCGCGGCCTGGGTCCGTTATTTATACACAATCACTTTGGATTTTCGAATCCTCGAGAACATTATTTTCCTTTCTGGTGACCAAAAGTTGCCGTCGCTTCCAGACGTCTCCTGAATTTTGTAGATAATACGAGAGTGTGGTAGAAAATTCTAGAGTTGTTGTTGAGTTGAGTTGAGTGAGTTGAGAGAGGAATTATTGTTTTATAGTGCGAGGAATTCCACTCGTGCGTAAATTTCTCCGACTTTTATCATCACGCTAAAATACAGATAATATTCAAAACATAATATTATTAAAGTTTTTTAATTTTATTAATATAAATAATGTAGCCACAAAATAATTGTGCTATTTTTAAAGAAAAAATCTTTATATTACGACTTCATGTAGGTACTTGATGTTTTTCTTTTATAGAAGCCAGCTAGCACTTGAGTTTAGAAAATAAACATCCTAAAATTTTATCATTTTTATATACGAGAATATGATTAAGTTTTAAAAAGATTGATTTAAATAAGCATATAATTTTTGATAAACAAGCATTTGCTTTTAGTGGGCATTCTTCATGTGTATTTTTTCTAAGGCTATCTATCCAGTTGGCTGTTAAAATAATTGTTTCCTAGATAATTATAATAATATTACGCAAATGAGGCGTTATACTTTTGTGGAAAAAAAATCTGTATATCGTTTCATGTTCATTCGATTTCAGTTATAAAACGATCATTTAACATTGAAATGATTTATATAATTGAATTTATTTATACCATTGATTTTAACTTTAAATTCGTCGTATATTGTATTGTGATATTGTATTCCTTTTTCTTCCTATTTTTTAACGATTTTCGTTTGAACCATTCTCACTGTACCGTTCAATAGTTATTTGAACTGAATATCGAGAAAATTTGAGATGCCTGAAGATTTTTCTCTGTCCTACCCCTTGGGAATGTAAAGAGCAGTGACGTGCAGTGGGTATAAACTTAGGTTATGCTGTGACCGACTATATACCTTATTTTAAAAATATACACACGCATATACCTATAAGGGTATATACATTTTTTGAAATTTTTTTAACTGTACATAATGAACTATTTTGAGTAGCTTCAGTCCACAAAAATAACTGCACTATAAAATAAGTATATTAAACAATCTTTTCTAAATAAATAAATATTATATATATAGGTTACACGGTTAAAAATTTCAATATATTTCAAAGAAAATAATACTAATTTCAGACATACATTTCTTTTAACAAAAATAAAATAAACATTTTATGATATCATCGATGGGAATGTCGTGGTAAATAATCAATATGGCTTGACAGATGGTATTTACATTCACCATAGAATTCACATAAAAAAATTTAGGTGGAATTTGAAAAAAATATTATTTCTGCAAGTGACGTGCGCGCAGTTCTCACCTGGCATAGGACCTTTCGAAGAAACACGCTATTCTGTGAAAAATTTACTTGTCTATTACAAAAAACTCGCAGACATAGAGATAAGGTACACGGTTCAGGATGAGTTTTTTTCTCGACTTGACTTGATCTATGGAACAAATTTATTGGGCGCAAACAACTGAGATAAATAAAGATTTGTCTTAAAGTTAGGTACAGAAACGTCGGAAATAAAACTTCTAGCCGTAGGCTAGAATTTTAAATCGGAATAAAACAGACACGTCACGTTAAACAGAAACGTCGACGAATTACGGCTAGAATTTTAAATCAACTTTTTCTTAAAATAAGGATTATTTAAATAATATTTGTTTCCCAGAATCTTTACTTTTTTGCTTGTATGCGCTGCGCGCCACTGGTAAAGAGCCACTGAGTCCTATTCCATTCACTCGATTTCCGAGTTTAAAATTTTTTCGATAAAGGTAAATTAACCATTAAATAAAAACAAAAATGAAAAATAAACGGAAACCGCAACGGTTAAAACATCAAGTCGCAACTACTTCTTTGAGAATACTAAATTATTGTAGTTACAAGAAAGATAAAAAAATATTTTTGAAAAAATATTAACCAACACGAAGACGAGAAAATAGGGTTGGATAAAATAAGAATTCCAAGTAAGACACAATACAGGTAGTGACTATTTCAAAAGCGAGAGGAATTTGGGACAAAAACGGCGGCTTTATAAATTTGTTCGCGAATTTATATGGTTATTTGTTTACTTATATACTACGGATCGAGCCTTGCACATCGTCATTATTTTTATAACAGTTACCATAGCTGTAACTAAGCTATAAAAAAACCTTAAAACTTGTGTTTAATAAATATATACCACCATCATTTTTGTACATGTTACAATTATTTCCATATTTATATACATATACGTGTATAATATTTCTACGTTCATATTCTGTTTCACGCAGGTAATATCAATGTTTAATTTTTATGTCTACATTTTTTAGATTAATTGAATTTTATTTTTAATCATGTTTATTTCATACTCATCTCTATTTTACTGAGAAAAAAATATGCATACAAGAAAAAAAATAGCAAAAAAAGTAGTGAATAAACAGGCAGGTTTCTTTTCGAAACTTTTTTGTTAATGAAAAATCGAAAACCATGGAAGAAACAATATTTTTTACGCCACAATATGCCCCGAGGCTCCATTACTACAGCAAAACACATCACAAAAACTCCCAGACTTGAGAAAATATATCATATAGATGTATTTTGACCTCACCGGAAATCGAACTCGGAATCCCTGGAATATGAATCCAGTAGCTTTGGCTTATTTTTTGACAAGTAATTAAATAGAAATTTATCTTTTTATATCTCCGTCATATCTAACACGTTTTTATTTTATGACGTTACATCCGTTGAAATTTATATTTCCGGCATAACTGATGATGGAAATGCTGTTGAGAGCTAAAAAAATTGCGTTGACCTGTAAACTCCAGATGGACTAAGTGGTATAAATATCACGACACCAGAGTATGCCCTGCGATAGTTTTTACTGATCTGACAAAGATTTTTCAATTAATATTTGTATTTTGCAGCGGACAGTCGTCCTTTAGTAAATCCATTTGTAAGAAATTTGATCTAACAAACTTTTCCATGTTTTTTATTACCCAACTGAAAGAAATGGAATTCTCCAAAACTAGTTGGTTTAAATAAATTAATTTGAAGTAGTTTAGAACAAGGTAGGTTATTATAATTTAAATTTACAATCATCATTATGCTCCGTATCCACTGCTGGATGAAAGCCTCCTCAAGTGTCTCGCATTTTTCTATAACGCCGAAATACTCGATATTTCCGCAGTATTTGATTATTTCGTCACTCCAGCGGATTTTAGAATGGCTTGTCGGCTTCCAGATACCTTCGGTTGATGAAAGCATTCATCAAATTTCCATAGTGTGATTTGCACATTACCATTTCATTATTTTTCAATTAATATATCAAAATATTGCAAAGTTTATAAATATGTTTTTTTTTCGCAAAATTTATGGCTATGCAGTTATCAAACACAATAATATCGTTATCTGTCTGTCCATCTGTCTGTCCATCTGTCTGTCTGTCTGTCCCCGTAATTTCGTTCAAATTCACGGCAAAAAAGACTAAATGTGACCGGAGATGGGGCCTGAACCCCGGGCCACCAAACCAAAACAGGCCGTTTAACGCATGTTTCTACAGACGCCTCTTCGTGGAGCGCCAAAAAGATAATATCTATAAATATATACTAGGGCTTAGCAAAGACGCGAACCAATTTTCCGTCATTTTTGACGGGATGCAGCTAGTTACAATGTAGAGCACACGCCCCTGGATATTATTATATCTCACGTTCCGATTTGCGTGTGAGTTTGTATCTCTTGTTTTCGAGAATTTTCCAATAGTTAAGTGGTCTCTTAGTAACGTAAAATGTGGAATTCTGAAAATTGCATTCATTCTAAAGAGACTTTTCTCCAGGCTTACTGCGCAATATACATAAACAAATATAAAGGACGTCTTAACCCTTTCAGGTACGCGAAATATTTTCCATGCAGAATAAACGTAAAACGAGGGAAGAGTGAAAAGGAGGGTAGACAAAACAGAGAAAGGAGAAACGATTTATAAAAAATTATGGCGGGTGAATGTGCCCGAGCGATGAATCGGAATGGTTGATTTTTCTGTGTAAATTTTAAAAAATGTAAATATCATTAGATTAAATTCACGAATTGCAATAATAGAAATATTTTTCTACAATACAAAGTAGCAATAGCCAAAAAATAAAATATAAACGAGCAGAGAACATAAACAATATTCAAGATATCGTAGGTATATTGATATTATAGATATCTCATATAGAAGAAATTATTTTTTTATATGGTATGAAAGTCTTTTTGGGTGTTCATAGGGCCTACGTACGGCTGCCTTAATAGATCACTTTACATAATGTAACGTTCACAATTCCACCCATTACAGACAAATCACATCTACATCTGTACTGGTTTTTGGGAATGAGAAAAATTTTGTCGGCACAGGTGGCGGTAGCAAGGATACAACATACATATCAAACAATTTGATAGATGTGGTAGTCTGTCATGGGTGGAATTGGTGAACAATCCGTTGAATAGAGTGATCACTTAAGCCAGTCATACCCAAAAGACTTCCATATCTTCTTTCCCATATAAAAAATAGCTTCATCTCTATGAGACATCTATTTTATATATTTTGATTAATGCTGCCCCCCTGGAGATAAAATTCAGTATGGTGTTCTTGAAAAATTTGAAAATACTAAAAATATTATAAATAATATTATTAATAAATACAATTATTAAGCAAAAATCAATTTCGTTTTCTAATATTATAAATTTTACTAAAAACTAACCCATTAAAAAAAAAAACTAAAAAAAAAGTTTTTATTATACTCCTTTTCTCATTGAAACAGGTTTCACGCCGACTCCACGCGTCGGGCTCAAAAATTAAACAATATATAAATCGTTAAAATTTCGAAAAATTAAAAATTATGCTATAATTACTAAAAAAATTTAAACGAAAATTTGTTGGACCATTTATATCGTCGCCACGAGTCTGCCTGCAAAGTTTCAGCTCGATTGGATCACGGAAAAAAGGTTAAAAATCGATCCAAAGTTTTTTCGACAGACAAGCAGACAAGCAAACGCTACGAGTTAAAAGAAAGGGAGTAAAAAATAAAACAAATTATGAGATATTTAAAGAAAAAGATGTCCATCAGTAAAGTTATCAAGACGCTACGCTATTCTAAATAGTCTTAACTAGGGGCCAAAATATTTAATAAAAGTACTTTACATTGCACCATCAGCATTTCGGACGATTTCTTCACACTCACACAGCCGCACTTCGAGACTCCTTTATTAGTCAATTATATAAAAGAGGCAAACGCCGTAGGCAGGCGTGTCAATCCTTCGTAGACCTCCGGCGGGTGGCCGGAGGCTATGGCCCTTAGAGTATCAATCATTGTCTGTATATTCATACTCATGTTTATTTTACACTTGTTTTATCGAGTTAAAAAATCATCAAATATTCTACGCCTTTGGAGCTTTTCCGTCGCATGACGGTGGTGACCCGAAAAAGCAACTGCTCCAAACCATCTCCAAACCACCCAAATGTGTCATGCCAACCAACAAACGGACCGGCTATTGTGTAATCTGAGCAAGATGTTTGTTATTTCCCTCAACATTCGGCATTCGCATTCCCGCAACGCTCGATAAAATAAACAAATAACGCAATTCCCTAACGCAGCCACTGATTACAAAGTTGCTTTCTAAACTTCCCTAACTATTCGCGGCCCTAATAATTATTGTATGGAGCGAGCATCCATAATAAATTGCCGGTCGGGCCCGATCCAATAACCTCCGACCTCCAACAAAGATAAAACTGTTTCTAACGTGAAGCACGAACGTGAAACAATTTGTTTTCTGCGAAACTTCTTTCATTATTGTCTTCATTTATCTAATCAAATCCATTGTGAAATCCAATTCCCCCGAGAAGGTATGCAAAACACATCCAATACAAACCCGCCGAGCAATATTTATATTACCCTTTGATACATCTTCATCTATAAAGTGCCTTTGAAAGTAATCAAGCACGCGAAGCGATAAGCAAATTTGCTCTTAGACCACCAGACGCTATCAAGATTTTGAAATTTAATAAATAGTGGTTTTATCCAGAGCGTCTTGTTTCTGAGCCGACTTTTTACGACCTTTCTGGTTATTTTTTGGTTCTGGTTATTTTACTTTCTGGACGACGTTACGTATCAAATTGCAGGGTCCATCATCAGGGCTGATGTGTTGTTGTTTTGGTTATGTATTGGCTTGCAATGCCATTTTGAAAGCCTAATGATTAAACAAAACATTATACTGATTTTGACGTCCAAACTTTGCGTCAATCTACCGAGCAACGACCGGTTCCTGTTCGACATATATAATACAATACAACACACAATAAATATACAACATTGCGACATGATATGATACGAAACACAACACACAATAAATATACAAGTATACGACATGATATGATATGCAACACAACACACAATAAGTATACAACTGTACGACATGATATGATAGGCAAGACAACACACATTAAATATACAACTGTGCGACATTATATGGTAGGTACGCAATACAACTCATAATAAATATGCATCTGTACGACATGATTTGATACGCCGTACAACACAGAATAAATATACAACTACGACATGACAATACAATACGCACTACAACAAACACAGTAAATATACAACTGTACGACATGATATAATACGCAATACAATACACAATAAATATGAGATGATATGATACGCCATACAACACACAGCAAATATACGACTGTGCGACATGATACACGGCGCAAGCATTTTTGAAAGAATGCTGATATCTAAACTATTTTGAGTACCTATTCAAATCTTTCAAGCGCACTATACTAGATTTGATTCACACAGGGAACATCCTTATAGATGTATCATAAAGAAAAATCTATTTATATGGGAAGGTAGGTATGGAAGTCTTTTGGGTGTTTATAGGGCTTTTATAGACCTATCGTACGGCTGGCTTAAGTGATCACTTTACACAATGTAACGTTCACCAATATACAACATTTTTTATGCAATATTTATTATTTATCCTTTATAAGACATTGTACTTAAATGTTTTTTCTCACCTACCCGAGTCAGTAACGATCTGTATATAATATATATTTAAAATTTAAAATTAGTTCAATAATTCCACCCATGATAGACTAACTACTACTTCTATCAAATTTTAGGTAGTTGTGCATACGCCAACTTTGTACAACTTTGTTGAGATAACTATCAAAAAATATTATCTACTTCTTTTTTTTATTATTTTTATAAATACTTTTTTTTACAGTAAAGATAGCGACGGGTTTCTCAATGGTATTTCTCTTCTACATGAGTAATACAACTCGTGAGTTAGAGAGGAGTGTCATTATAATGTATTAAATAGTAAGTGGTACATTAATGTATATCAGAAGAAAAAAGTAAATAATATGCGTTACTATAATGCATTTATGTGGGACAACAATAAAAAACAATACTTCGTTTGCTTTCCTTCCGCCGTTCCAACAGGGAAGTGAGTAATGTCTTTGACCTGGTCAGTCCATCGAGTCGGAAAACGTAAGTGCATCGATTTCTAATTTTTGTGATTTACCAATGACTTGACTCGTGCATAAAATACCACACTGACGCCATTTTTCTTTGATACTAAGACTTTTGGCTTGCAGAGTACTTCAAAACAAATGAAAAGAAATATTTGGAATTCTCCGCGTCCCTCGGGCGTGTAACAAAATCTCCTTAAGGAAATTTACGGAGGAATTCGGGGCCGCTCATGTTGTCAAAAGAAATTCGATATTTTTTACAAGAGCTTTGTTTTTTCGGGAAATTGAAATGCTTCTTTATATGCCAGACCTTATGAGGGAAACCTGCAGGGCTCTGCCACAAAGACCGCGAACCGCCCAGGCATTCTTACATTTTACGAACAATCTGAGTGACTGAAAACATTAAGTGTTTATTTGAGTCTTTATGTACCATTTATTATTAATCAAGATACTTTATAGAAGTCTCGCAGAGACGAAGCCGTTTATACGGGAGACGTGTATGGAAGTTTTTATATGGAGGCCCACAGATTATGGCCCGTATGAGCTGGCTTAAGTGATCACTTTACACAACTTTCACCGATTCCACAGTATGCACATTCACACATTTTTCAATCAAATTTCATAAAGTTGTATATTATCACGTGTCGTGGCTAGGGAGGAATGAACTAAAACACTTAAAACGAATTAAACTTCGCTATTCTTTAAATTACACTATTTTTCGTGAATGAATACTTTATTATATAACACGTATTTAACATTCACTAGAACATTCCTTAGAACGTTTTCAATCCCCGCTCGTAGTATTTATCGCATTTATTTATTTCGCCAATTAGGTACTTCGCTCGATTATTTATCGCGGCCGATTTCGCACCGAACGATCTGTCAAATACGACCGCTCCACGTGGCGGCCTAGATCCGCGCTATTTATATAAAAAAAACGCGACTATCGAACCTCCTAAATTTTTCTTGTGTTTACGAGAAGATTTTCGTCGCTTTTAGGCTGTTCCTCGAATGACGTAGCTAATTTCAGAGTGCGGTAGTGCATTCCAGAATGTAGTGGAGGTTTCGATGTTATAGTTGTCATCGACATATTACGAGGGATTCTGTACGTAATCTCCTATGCCATTTCGTTACAATATATACATGTTCTAAACCAATTTCTTTTATATTTTCGAATGGACTTACTAGAGGCATATATAGTCTTTCTCATGACTTAGTATACATAGATATCGCAGCGGTGAGTAGAATATTAAGCATTATTTTTTTTAATGTATAATTTATGATATTCTTCCGAATTATTTAACATAAACACTAGAATATATAGTCCGTTCGAATACATGAAAGAAACTGACTTCGAACATAATATAAACAACACTCGAAAATTTTATTCTGTGTGGGTGTTCTTACGGTGGAATTGATTTATGTTGCTGTAAAGTAATCAAATAGGCCTCCTCATACAGGTCATGGCCAGTGCATGGGGTCAGGCCCTGGGCCACCCTTAAAGACTATACCTCCATAAACGTTTCTCATATAAATAGCTTCGTCCTTGTGAGACTTCCATAATTTATCTTAATTAATAATTAAATTCTGTAATTAGTCTGTGGACAAAATTCAGTAATTGTTTTCTCAGAACATATATATAAAAATATTGTAAAAGGATTTTTGATTAAAAGTCACATTAGAAGCTTGTTCGATCTTAATAAATGTCGATAAGAAAAAGAACCACTCATCTCACTAGGAAGAACCTGTGCCGAGATGAGCAGCTTACAATGTAGTTAGAACAAAATACTATAAATATAAAACAAAATACTATATAATTTTAAAATTAAGCAATATAAATAGAAGATAAAGCAAAGTACTATATAACTTTAAAATTAAGCAATATAAATAAAAGAAAACAAAATACTAGGTATAGGTATATGAAATTGTTGATATTTTTGTATTGCATTTTGGGATTTTAAATTTTCCTTTTTGATTTAGGTATTCCTATGATTTACTTTATTATTATTGATCTACTTTCATTCTTACGCTTATACTTTCTTTAATTGTCATTTGTCAATATTACATAAATATCATATGAGAATAACTGCCACAGAACAGGTTTTTACCTAGTGTGGCAGTTATTAGTAACTTGTATTAATAAATGTAAATAAACAATAAAATAAACAAACAAACAAACAAATCTTGGTGATGTTTTTTCGAATTTTATATGTTTATTTTCGTTGACGAGTTGCATAATTGATATTTTTTGTATATAGTTTCTACCTTTGGGACTGGAAATATTTTGAATAGTGTTTTTGTGGGAAATGTTGATTTTTTTAAGTACAACTTTAATAATTGTTCTCTGAATTACTTTAATTTGATTTATTATATTATTATCCTTTTCGTATTAAATAAATAATACAAATCTAGAAAAAATAACAGAAATCCGTGATCTTGGTGTCATTTTTGATCATAAACTAGAATTCAAAAGTCACATCAACATTATTACGAATAAAAGTATGAAAACCTTAGGTTTCATACTTAGATCAATACAGGACTTTGAATCAATTAATGTAATAAATCTCTTATATGTATCCTCGGTCCGTAGTCAGTTGGAATACAATTCCATCATTTGGTCTCCTTTTTACAGGGTTCATATAAAAAATATAGAAAGGGTACAACGTAAATTCCTAAAATTTATAAATTTTAAGCTTCATATTCCGATCGACCAAATAAACTACAAATATTTGCAAACTAATCTTAATCTCCTAACCTTGGAAGATCGAAGAAAATTAACAGATTTAATATTCCTTTTTAAAATATTACACTCAAATTTCGAGTGTTGCGAACTCCTGAATAGTATTAATTTTAAAGTACCTAACCGTAGGGCCCGCCAAAACATGCTGTTTTATTGTGACAATTTGGACACAAACTTTCGTTCAAATTCTAGCATACCTCGGATGCACAAACTTTGCAATGAACTACCTACATATGTCGACATTTTAAATCTATCTCTCTCAAAATTTAAAAAATCATTATATGATCATTTCTTTTCAAAATATTAAATTTTTACATAATGTCCTAAATTTTTTATATATACCTGGCTATTCAAATTTAATATTGCTATATTATCGGTGAGTAAAAATTTCTGAGATCACTACTTTACACTTTTTTGCATATATACTTGTTTTACATATATGTCTAACCTCATTATGTTTAAACTATGTTATATTATATTTTACATATATATCTAACCTCATTATGTTTATAATTATTTTATATATATTATATACTTTTTTACATTTATTCCCTTTATTTTTCTTTTACATTTAATCGTTTGTTGTATTTTAATTATGTATAAACCTGTTGTAAAAGGCTATTAAGCCGTGTAATTAATAAAATAAAAAATAAAAATAAAAAAATAAAAATTATAAGTTCCACCCCACCCTATTATTCCATATTAGAGTAGTGAGTGGACAGTTGCATAGCAGACCTTTTTTTAAATTGCCTATGCTTAAAATTTTTCGTAGTCTTATGAATATATATATAGTATATATCTTCTAATTCTTTTCGTCAATTCGTTGATATGGCTATGCCATTTAAGATGTTGGTCTATAATTACTCCAAGATATTTGGTTTCCTTTTTTGGATTTATTATCGAACATGAATTGTGTTGTGGGTCATTCTGTCGCAGTTGTTATTGAGGATGCCGATTTTTATATAAGGCGGTATTTTATGGATTTTTATCGAAAAGGGAATATAGTAAGTTTTTTCGAAGATTAGGGAGAGCAATTTGTTGTCGAACCAGGATTTTAGGACAGATGCAAGCGTCGGCGGTGGTCGAAATTTGAAAAAGGGCCTGCTCTGGTCGGCCGACGCATCGGAGTAGGTACCGGGCAGAGTACTTGCCTATCTCTCTCGTGAGCAGGCGTTCCAATATATTTATGAAATATATAGATACTCGCGGAACCAGTATGGTATTGTCACATTCTTATTTTTGCTGATTTTTTGTTTTAGAACATAATGCATTGATTTATAATTTTGATGTTTTTTATTATTTACTAGCTGCTAATACCCGGCGTTGCACGGGTTAAGAATTAAGTTTAAGATAAATTTGGGAGGGTAAACAAAGGTTCGATTCGAACGGTATAAATTTGCATCAAAAATATATCAGAGGCGGGGAAGGGTTAAAAGAATAGGGGGAAAGTGACATATGTTACCAGTCGAGTGATAATTTTCCAAATTTTTAGTCCGATCGGTCAAACGGTACAGATTTGCATCGAAAAGATATCACGGGGTAATAGAATAGGGGGGAAATGTTGCCTATGTTATCCGCTGAGTCTAAATAATAAGTTTCCAAATTTTGAAACCGAACGGTCAAACTGTACAGATTTGCATCGAAAATATGTCAGGGGGAAGGGAAGGGGTATGAGAATAGGGGAAAATGTTGCTTATGTTTCCCGCTGAGTCCTTATGAATAAATTTCCAAATTTTGAGTCCGACCGGTCAAACAGTACAGTTATGCATCGAAAAATATGTCAGGGGAGGAGAAGGCGTATGAGAATAGGGAAGAATTGTTGCCTATGTTATCCGCCAAGTCCTAAAGAATAAGTTTCCAAATTATGAATCCCATTGGTCAAACGGTACAGATTTGCATCGAAAATATGTCAGGGGGAGTGGAAGGGGTATGAAAATAGGGGGGGAAATGTTGCCTATGTTAGCCGCCGAATCCTAATGAATAAGTTTCCAAATTTGAATCCGATCGGTCAAACGGTACAGATTTGCATTGAAAATATATCAGGGTTAGGGGAGGGGGTATGAGAATTTAATACTAGATGAAGGAATAGGCATGATGACAGATTTTGAAATAACATTCTATATTGTAGGTACACGTCTACTATTACCGAAAATAACGTTATTTCAGTAATAAACTAAGTTTAATAATTGCATTTTTTCGCGCAAAAACGCCCGCAGCTTTCATTTCGTCTACGTGACGTCAAGCCTCAGTAAATATTGCATTGTGTCTATGGCAACGGTTCAAAGACACGGTGACGGGTACAGAGGCGTGATGTCATTCGCTTTGACCGGTGTTTCAGTTAAAATGGCGGATTGCACAATTTTATACTTTTATTTTATTGAAAATCTTATTAATCTCAATGTGTATATATATTAAAACTGGATCATTTTTTAGAATCTTTTCGGAATATTTTGTTCTCTAAAATCACTTATTCTTTAATGCTGTCATCATACCTGTTTATTTATTTTTTAAATTAAACCAAAAAAAATTCAAAATAATTAATAGTGGGAATACAATTATCTTTAA
The DNA here is from genome assembly GCA_016648135.1 of Agrypnia vestita. Lineage (NCBI taxonomy): Eukaryota > Metazoa > Arthropoda > Insecta > Trichoptera > Phryganeidae > Agrypnia > Agrypnia vestita. The sequence continues at coordinate 14,851 of JADDOH010018882.1, forward strand.
CTAATTACGGATAATTCGAGATTTACATAATACAATATAAATGTTATAAATTAGTTGAGATTTCAAATCTAAGCGCATACAAATGGCTCTGCGGCCAAAGAAGGAATGGTTCGAGCCGTCTATTTAAGCAATCTACTCTATTTGCCATATCGATATGTAATGGAGCGATGCGAACTGCGTACCTGACGTGCTTGAAGCTTGATTCTTATCTTTGGTTCCTCTTGTCGTATACATTATCTTCATCGCTTTAATCGCTTTAAAGCACTACAGGCCCCAGATCACCATGCTTCCCTGCCTGCAAAGTTTAGAAATAGAAAAGAAAAAAGGAATTGGAACTCGGGTATTAATTTTCTAAATAATGTCACATTCACCTACTCTTCTCCTCTTCTCTAAATATTCCCGTTTCAATCACTCATCTACCATACACATTAATTATACTTTTTCAGTACCTAATTTATTTTAAGTGTTTTCACCTAAGCCCTGTTTTGTATATTATAATCTATCATAGTTAATTTAAAACATAGCCTGTCGATGAAAGACTCTGTTATTCATATTAATATATAATTATACTCAATTAGTTTCAAATTTTAATCCATTCCTTTTGTAGACCATCTGAAAAGAAATTTCGTGTGCGCGTATTTTATTGAAAAGTGGGAAAAAGAATATGAAAATAATTGATACTTATAAAGAGCGTGATCAGCGCACCCTGTTTCTGAAAAAGCAATTTGTTGACTATTTTCACACAGGTTTTTGAGAATGAAGCTTACGGCCTGCAAATATAGGTTGCCATTCAACTCTACGTATCGACAGTGGCGTAACTACGTCAATGCAGCCAATATTTTGTCATTTCTAGTGTACTACAAAAAACGCGAAAATATTATCGCTATATTCGGAAGTACCCCGTTAATACATTGGATAAGGGACGAGAACACGGACAGACAATATATATATGGCGTGGTTCTGTTGATAAGATTTTTGTCTTGTCAAATATAATGAAGTGACAGAGATTCCCTGTCTCAGACTGCCGATATATTGGAGTTGTTGTTTTTAATTGCTCCAATGTGTTTCTTCAAACGTGTAGAGATATTGCGTTGTGTTTGTCCTATGTAGAACGCTCCATAATTTCATGGCACTCTGTATACACCTGGAGACTCGAACGGTGTGTTATCCTTCACACTACCCAACACAACCTATTAGTAAGGAAGTCCATTGAAATACACAAACATCCCAGTTTCAATAGAGATGACAGTTACAAACTATCAAGTATTTGGCGCCGTGTTCTCACGACTTTTAATTTTAACGTCTCACTTTAATTCAACCTTTAGAGATGTCACAAAAAAGTCCCCCGACGTAATTAGTACATATTGCACACTGGCGACCTGTATCGTAGAAGAAGTGAACACTCCACAACAAAGTGCGTATAATTTACCGGAAACAATAATCAGTCCGCCCTATACCTCCGCGGTTACAGGTCATTCTCCGATGAGGTTGAATACGACTTCAACGAAACGTCGAGAATTATTTCTCGGAAAAATATACGGTTCGTATAAAATATCCGTAACCATTTATAGTTAAACATATTTGGTTTGGTAAAAACATAGGGATACGGACCTAGAACTTTTCCAATTATGAAGAATATGTGTAGTTTTAGGTACGTGATACCTATTATTCCACTTTTAAATAACTACCTATCACCTTTATATTGCAGTGGTTCCCAAAAACTTTTTAGTAATATATCAAAGGATATATCAAAGAATTTTTATTCTGACATATCTTGAACTCTGCTTGAACTTGACTCTGAAATATCTTGAATACCATAGAACTATTCTAAAATTAGTTTTCTTTTAAAAAAATGGTTTAAGCACACGGCTAAACGTGGATTTAAACCATTTAAACGGCTAAAACACAATACACAGGAAGCCCTTCCACTTTGCATCGCGGTCCAATTCTTTAGTTACGCCACTGCGTATCGACCCGCCCTGCCTGCGAGCAGAAGGCACAATTGACATAACTTTCCGAGTGCGCCTCGCAATTCAGCTCATTATTTCGTATGGCAGAGTTCACGTTTGATGGTAACTTTTTGCAGTGAGATGCCCCACAGTGGGACGGAACAATGGCGGCCATGGTAAACAACCCGCGGCTTGTAAACAGGAGCATTTCTCACCGCTTGTAATATCTTTTTATTTTTTTCAACACTTTTTATTACGCTACCGTGTGAAAGTTCTAAGTGTGCTCTGACGAGGTGAATCTACCAATTTTCATGCAGTAGGTAAAAATATACATAGTTTATACTCTTACCAGGGATGTTATACTATATGTATGAACTTTCGCTTGACCGACGTCTTTAGAAAAATATATTTTGTCACGTGGCTGTGGGAGGCAAATAAAAACACTTTAATAATTTAAACTTTATTAATTTGCCAAAAAGTCACTGGATACGAATATTCATAGCTACTGAATGTTTCTTGAATATGCCACTCACGTATTATTGCCCCGTTTCTTAATTTGCACTATTCCACGCTGTTTTAATTGCTTTGATCACTTTCTAGGAAACTACGCTCAATATTAGTGAAAGAAAAGTTGTTTGCAATTGATGGAACCTGACTATATTGTTCAATTTCACTATAGCTTAATCTGTTAAAGTCATCTATCATTAGTGAAAACTCCAATTTTCAAGCAAAATAAAAATAAAAAATAAACTTACTTGCTTTTTGACCCGAAGGGTCTAGATAGAAATTCTTGGCACCTCATTATCTCTTTTTGTATTGCAAAACGCATAAATTTATTTTTGCGTATTTTATTTTGAAAATTTTAATAACAAGCCAGCGAAAGCTTTTGTACGGTGCGCTCTGGTTTTATGAAATTTACGCAGCTTTTTCTGTCTGGAATTTATTCAACGCGGTTTTTTTTATGTTTGCAACGAGCATCATTAAACAATTACAGATGATCTTTTTCATCAACAGATATGGTGCTTTGAAATATCAACTTAACTACCAAAAAATAAGACAAGACACCATATTGCTTGTTCGTATATATTACATTTTATGAACAAGAAAAAAGATTTCGAAAAAATGATTATTTGAATGTGTTAATGAATTGATTTGTTTCGGTTTATTTCTTAAGAGAATTTTTTTCAGTGAAATGAATTTGGAATAAATATATTATAAAAGTGTAAATTACAGACAAAGGCAGGCTTATGCCTTCTGCTTCTGCGCTGAAACAGTATAAAAATAAATTAAGTCACGTTAAAATATTTGCTTACACCAAGAGAATGCTAATACGTTTGTGATCTTTTTTTAATAAAAATGTTTTTGATATTTAAGTAACGAAATTATCATTTGTGAATATTTGAATTTTTCAGTGATGAACACTTTATTTTCGGTTTCCGACTCGTTTTAATCCTGTTGCAAACACTTAAAGCACGGTATCCGTCACTAAAATGCAAATGCTACATAATGTCATTTAAATATTCGTTTTAAATGTTGCTGATGAATATGGAATGACTTCGCAGGCTTTGTTTTCAATTCAGTGCCTTTGCAGTTCCGCGGGGCTCCGGCGGGGTAGGGCATTTCATACTTTGCGAAGTAATTCCTCCATTGTGCGGCCGCTGAATTTCATAGTCCAGTTAGTTTGGTGAGGTTTGCCGGTTTGATTTACGAGCGTGAGATCCAAGCACTGTTTCATGGAACGTTGTAAATTGTCTCTAATTTCGTAATTATATGAGATTTCATAACAAAACACCGTGGATATGGGAGACAGGCACGTCGGGTTATTCCACAATCTGGACAACTTCTGGGGGCCCGCGGCCGTTTGGTTCAAATGGGTGCGTGCGGAGTTTGCCTCTCTAACTTCGAGTCAGGCGGAGTCCACGTAAATCGACAAGATTCCCAATTATTTTTTTAAATTCACGCTCTATTTTAATTCATCGATGTTGTGTGTCTTCGAAACGACTCACCTTTGGGGCCGATTTGAAACCGTTCGGCTATTCTAAAAGACACGGAATCTTTTATCTAGTTTTTACGTCACTTTATAGTATAATTCTATCTATTTTCACAATAAATTTTCTCGCGTAATTGTATAACTGAGCCCTTGCCCGGAATAACGTTGTATCCAACAATATTTTCATACCGAGAAAAATTTTAAAAATGAAACCATTTACAGTTTATTACATTTTATATTTTATTTTAATAAGATAAAGAATTAACTAAAAAAAGTAGGGATTGGTCTTTAACAATCCTTCCAAAGCATTTTATTGACATTTATTGATTCCGAAAATTAAGATGGCCTTATCCAAAACTTTTATAAACTTTGGCAATTTTTAAGGAAATTAATAATTCAATCTTTATGAAAGCCTAATATTGGTTTTTAGATCGTCATTTTTTGCCAGAATCAGTTATAAACTCGTAAATGAGCTCTGCATTAGGTTCATGGAGATAATAAAAATATTTATATAAAGGAAACTCGTTATGAATATTTCTCTACCTTATACTTTTATGATTCTCAATAATCGATGAAGGAATTTCTTCATTATGATGAGGGAGAATAGTTGCAGACATTCCGGACGACCAGTTAATGGATACGTACCATCGCACACCCTGGAAAACTGGCGTGTAATGGAATTTTCGATAGAAAAATACATCGTTGGTATGTCAGCTCTCTGAAGTACATACGTATACGTACCTACATAAAACGCAGGTATAAATTTAGTACATATTAAATGAGCCTATGTTATCTACTCAAAGTGACATACACACCGTAAAAATTTCCTATAATCAGATATCCTAGATAAGAATTTAAAATTATAAGATCAATCTTATATTTTTATATATAAAATTTCAATTTCCTTTACCACCATATATTTTATTTAATTATTTGAGCAATAATTTATGATTTTATAACAATTATAAATAATTGTTTACTTCGGTTTTATTATTTTAACGCTGGTTTTAGAATTTTTATTCTGTTTTAAAATACAGCCGTTCTAAAACTTACTAACGTTGAATAATAAAACTTTGTTGTATACAGAGTTTTAATTTATTTTTATAATATATATGAGTTGACTAATATGATTAAAAAGGAAGTCATTTAAAAGACATTTCATTTTAATAAATTATTTATCACTGTGCCACAATATATCAAATAAAAAAAGAATGTTCAAAGAGATAGTTCAGTTAACATTTTTAACATGAAAGCTAAATAGTCACGAAAATTTTTTTATTGAAGGTAGATATATATAGCAAAAAAGATATAAATGTTTTTTAAACATAAAAAATAACATAAAATCCCTTAACAAAATCGCCCAACAACGATCAATTTGGATAGGCCATAATATAAGGCTGCTTTTTTTGCTTGCTTTTGGGCCTGCTTTTTACCATCGTCGAGGTAAATGTTGAAGGCAACAATCGTAGAGGCCGCCCGAGATTAAGCGACGTAAACCAGATTATCGGAGATGTGCGCTCTAGCACCTACCAAGAAATGAAGAGGCTGGCAGGTGACAGAGAGAAGTGGAGAAATCGAGTGCTTGTTGCAAGACCAACCCAAAAAAAACATAAAAATATTTTTTTGTACAAGCGCAATGAAAGTATAATGTAAAATATATTTGTTCTTGTATAGCATGAGGAAAAAAGAATCTTTTTTAAACTATTGAACTTTACTGGTGATGTAAATAAATCGAGTGGAGGCAACAAAATGTCTTTAATAGCATCGAAATAATTTACCCATAAACATTGCAGTTTTCATAAAATTCCATAAGATTCGTCTAACATATATTTCTCAATAATACTCAATATCTATAATAAATAACCTATGTTACTCTGAGCTGACAAAAAACTAAATTTTATAAATCACATCAACAAAACTAACTGGCAAAATCATAAATATCGTGGACTTGTGTTCCTCTTCATCGGAAATCGGAACTCATTGGTAAACTTTCTGTGTTTAAGTTATAAAAAAAATATTGTAACGGAAGTTATGTGCAGTGCGCAGCATGTAACGGAAATGCGAGACCGTGATATTAATTGTCCATTTAAAATTTTAGTATGCAACGAAATGCGTGCGCATCCATTTATTATATATATTTCGTGTATAGTTTATGATTGTTGCGTAACTGTCAAAATTTTATTTCACTTGATATGAGTGTTCCATTAATAAAAATTATTTACTGTCAACCATCTTGAATCGAGTACCAATCATAAAGATGCTCAATTCAAAAGCTGACGAATCATGGTTATTGAATTGAAAAATATAACTTTTTTTGAATAAAGATTTTAGGTATGTAATCGAAATACCAAAAAGGGACTTCTTGTTCAGATTTCCGCATTTCATATTAATTTCGATGTTTGACAAAATGTCATCAGTTTGGACATGTCTGCTGGGAAAACCTTGTAATAACTTTGAGATTTTTTGCATCAGCTTTTTAATAATGGAGAAACGAAGTCACTTGCGAAACTTTAGAGAAATTCGCTATGGTCGTGGTTACGTATATTTTTTACAATTTTGTAGTTTTTGCATTAATATTGTTTTAATTCGTAGTTTTTTTAAGTGTGCCAAACCAGTATATCTTCTAACGCATGCACATAAGTACACACACCCTTCTTTTTGTATTAACTCTCTGCTGCTGTTCTATTGATCGATCACTTCATTCTTAATTGCTTCTATATCGTCATGGCTTATTGATTCATTCGGTTGCTCTTTTCACCCACTCGATACTGCACGTCGGCGACAACGGAACAAAGAAAGGATCCAGACAGGAGTGCAGGACTTACTCCGAATTCCCGCTTCTTCTTCCGCGCTTCTGGGCTGGTTCAATATATTTTTTTCCGGGCGTAAGTTTCATATCTGGAGATTTTTAGAGATATTTATTTATTAGTGAACGATAAATAAAGAAAGATGATGGTCTGTATATAAATGGATATTTGAAAAGAATACATAAAATCTTCTACGTGGGATGCAGATTAAATGAAAAGTCTTTTCTTTGGAAAATCAATGCCATGTTGAGCAAACCCGTACTTTGGATGTACTTACTTAGAAATGGTAATGGTGATCCGCCTCCGAGTTAAATAACCATTCTGAGTTCGTATGGTGGCAGAAGGAATGGCTTTCAACCATAAAACAATTTATTCGTTTAAATGTAATATTTAATTTTTTTACAATTCTCGCTCGGAATGAAAAATTAATTATAAAACAGAATGCCGTCGGTAGCGGCGGCACTTATTGGCACATTTCATACTTAGGAATTTTTATTTTTAAATTACAATTAAGGTATTTTTATTAAAAATACTAACTTTAATTTAGTGAATAAAGCCTCAAAATATGGTAATAAATAGAATATACTAATTTTAATCATGTCTTCATATAAATAAAAAGCGTTATAAAATCAACAACAAACGTAAAAATTTCTTGCAAATTTAATTCATTGTAACATTATTAGTATTGAATATTTCTTAATTTCCTTAGTACAGATTCTAGATAATTAAATATACTTTATACATATAAATATAAATAAAAAAAATTAAAAAACATATTATGCTTAAAGTTTGTGTTTACTGGGGTATTATGCCGTGTTGTTACGACCTTTCGGGCCGACGTTTCGGATCCCATTGCTGATGTCACATCAGCCCTGATGATGGACCCTGCAATGGGATCCGAAACGTCGGCCCGAAAGGTCGTAACAACACGGCATAATACCCCAGTAAACACAAACTTGAAGATTCTGAGTGGCCGTGAAAACCTAAGAACATTCTTAATATTATGCTTACATATAAATATTCATTAAAACTTTGCGCCGCCTAGGACACTAAAAACGATTTTTTTGGCCGCGGCCTGTCGATAAATGCTTATATTTTCTTAATTATTGTAAATGATGTTCTGTATTGCTCTGCATTGTCGCGTGACATTTGGGAGGCAATCTTCCTCACCGTTATGAAGTCAGGAGAAAATCTAAACTTTGATTAATTTTGCATAGAGTTCTTCGTTTATTTAGTTTGCAATTTCACTTAAAATAAACACTGCGAGAAATTCTTGGAGATATCAAAAGATGTCTCGTTTAATGCGGGAGAACAATATAAGAGCCCATTGCAGGGGACGTTGTTTTCCCCCCTTAAGAGGATTGCAGCGTTATTATTTCTCGGGAAAAATGTATTCTTAATGCTGTCTTTGCATTTTATGGAAATTCACGATCCCGGCTACGGTCGAGCATCGTTCCGTACATAAAGTCTAGACTATTTCACTATTTACAGGCACACATTACAAACACATGTATATTCAATTACAATGTCGCGTACCTGCTAGTGACAGACAACTTTGTTTCGTAATATGACAAGTATTATCGATACTTACTTAATACAGGGTGATAATTTTAAAGAATTTCCGTTATTTAATTAGTTGGTGCTGTAGATAAACTTTGAGAGAATTAGTATCATAATATTTGTCAACGCTGCGCTGATATGAAAGATGTTTCTTAGCATTGCATTGTGTTTTGTATAGCGCCCTTGAAGTGACTACTTACGAAAATGATGCTATATAAATTACTAGCTGATTGGCCCGGCTTCGCTCGGGACCATAATTTAGTAAGCATAGAATTGTGTTGACGTCTCTTTTTTGCTAGTTTCGGCATCTGTGATTGAAATATCAACAGATATTTTAGCGCACAATCATAACACTCTAGAGAGAACCTTTCAAAACTTTCTAAAGCATTCCGAAATCTTATAGAACTTTCTAGAATCTTCTAGAACTTTCCCTTTCCAGAACCTTCTAGAGCGTGATAATTCTTTCTGGAACCTCTAGACCCACCGGCGCACTCCCCAACTCACTTTGAAATCTTATAGATCTTTCTGATAGCCTGTAGAACTTTCTCCTTCCTTTTTAGAGAATTCTCGAACCCTCTAGAACTTTCCGGAACCTTTTAAACTCACCGTCACACTCCGCAATTCAGTTAGAACCTTATAGAACTTTCTGAAACTTTCTCCATCCAGAACTTTCTAGAGCATTCTGGAACCTTATTTTAATCTTCTGGAACCTTCTAGGCTCACCGACTCACTCCGCCACTCAGTTTGGAACCTTTTAGAAAGTTTTTGAATTTTGTCTTTCCAGAACCTTCAAAAGCATTCGAGAACCTTCATGAACGTTACGAAACCTTCTAGACCCCCAGACACACTCCACCTCACTGTTTGTAACGTTAGAGAACTTTCTTTAGAAGAATAAATAACATTCTAAAACGTTCTCCTTCCAGAATATTCTAGAACTTTTTCAAACGTTCTGGAACTTTCTACAGTCACCGACACACTCCGCCACTTGGTTTGGAACCTTATAGAACATTCTAAAATCTTCTAGAACATTCTCCTTTCAGAATTTTCTGGAGCTTTATCTAACGTTCTGGAATCTTTTGGTCTAACTGACATACTCCGTACTCAAGTTTACAACCTTATAGAACATTTGTGAATACTCTAGAACATTGTCTTTCCAGAACTTTCTACAGCTTTATCGAATGTTCTGGAACCTTCTAGACTCACCAACACACTCCGCCACTCAGTTTGGAACCTTATAAAACCTTCTTGACCGTTTTCCTTCCAGAACCTTCTAAAGCATTCGAGAACCATCATGAAAATTCTGGAACCTCTAGACTCACTGACACACTCCGCCACTCAGTTTGTGACCTTATAGAACTTTCGATAATCTTCTAGAACCTTTTCCTTCCAGAATTTTCTAAAGCTTTATGGAACGTTCTAGAACCATCTAGACTCAGCGGCATACTCCACCACTCAATTTGAAACCTTATAGAACCTTCTTGAACTTTCTGTTTCCAGAAACATCTAAGGCATTCATTCTTAGGACTTCAACATTCTAAGGACTTCATGAACGTTCTGGAACCTTCTGGACAAACTGACACACTCCGCTACTTAGTTTGGAACCTTATAGAACTTTCTGTTTCCAGAAACTTCTAAACTTTCTTAACCTCTCTTAAACTTTCTCCATCCAGAACTTTGTATCCATCCAGAGCATTCTGGAACCTTCTCTTAATCTTCTGGAAACTTCTAGACTCACCGATGATCTCAGCCACTCGGTTTGGAACCTTATAAAACCTTTTTAAACTTTCTTCTTCCAGAAACTTCTTAAGCATTCGAGAACCTTCATGAACGTTTTGGAACCTTCTGAACACATCGACACACTCCGCTGCTCATTTTGGAACTATATAGTACTTTCAGTAATCTTCTAGATCATTCTCCATCCAGAACTTTCTAGAGCTTTACCGAACATTCTGGAACCTTCTTAACTCACAGACACACTTCGCCATACCGTTTGGAATGTTAGAGCACTTTCAGGAAACTTTTGGAACGTTCTCCATCCAGAACATTCTTGAACTTTATCGAACAGTCTGGAACCTTATAGTCACAGACACACTCCGCCGCCAGAACTTTCTAGACTTTTATTGAACGTTAGCCTCACAGACACACTCCGCCGCCAGAACTTGCTAGACCTTTATTAAACGTTAGCCTCACCTCGTAATTTGGAACCTTATAGAACTTTCAGAATTTCTTCTAGAACACTCCCCTTCCAGAACTTTCTACAGTTTTACCAGACATTCTGAAACATTTTTGACTCACCAGTACACTCCGCCACTTAGTTTGGAAACTTATAGAACTTTCTGGAATATTTTACAACATTCTCCTTCCAGAACTTTCTAGAATGGATTTTTCCGGAACCTTCTAGACTTACCGTACCTACCGACACAATAAATACTAATTATGCTATAATTCTTAACTATTTCTTCTTCTTCTTCTTCTTCTTCTTCTTCTTCTTCTTCTTCTTCTTCTTCTTCTTCTTCTTCTTCTTCTTCTTCTTCTTCTTCTTCT
>JADDOH010018883.1:0-21621 GCA_016648135.1 Agrypnia vestita
AATACAATAAATCCCCTCTCTCCTTCCCTACTTCATCCTACAACTTTGTCAGTTCAAACCTGCCACATAACGAGTGAAAACAATTGTATTTTGGTTAACCTAACACAAATACGAATGACGACATCGTCGCAACATCGTGTCGGCTTCCGAATTACCATCGAATATGCAGGATGTAAAGATACCGATTAGTGTTGCCAGGTCGTCGATCGCTTGAGTTCATCTCGAATCGTCTGGAGGCAAGGAACATCGTCGCCATTGGTAATTCGAGCCTCCTGTTACTCCCTTCATCCATCATTATTATAGTCCACAGAATTAATTTTCCTTCCCCGTATAACCCTTTCCTCCTCTCCCGACTCCTGCCAAATCCACCCCAAACCATTTTCTTGATTCCGGCGATTTTTGTCGGGAACATAATGAATTCATTTTTTTTCCAAAAATATTATATTGTCACGTGTCGTGGCTGCAGGAGAAATTGATGAAAACGCTGGGATTTAATACAGGATTTATTGAATACCGATTAATTAATTAAACTAACGTACAAAATCGCACTATTAAATGTAACGCTATTCCTTAAATTAAACTGTTCACTAGAATATTCCATAAATTTCCGAACTTATTAATTTCGCTTCGGTTTATTATGCTACATAAGAACTTGCTCTTGAATTACTGCTCGCTTGGCACCACTGGCTTCTCGCAACTCGCCGCTGCCGCTCGCTTGGCCAGCTTGGCCCGCAGCTCGCGGCTACCAACGCGCACGGAAAACAACTCACTCCTTACTCCCGTGTGTCGTATTTATATTCGCTAATGCTCTGATATCGAAATTTAGAGACGTTTCCCGCGTTTTCGAGAAGTTCCTCGCGTTTTCCAAACTTTTGGAGATGTTTCTCGTAAGCCGTAGATTATGCCAGGTCGTTCTGGAATCTTCGATAGTATTGTAATCATTTCAAACAACTGTCACTTGACATGAGTGCGTGATTCTTTTTAACCTCATTACAATATATTTTCGTACGACTTATACATAAATCAATAGACTATATGCGCCAGCTATTTACGTTAAAAAAAATAGAAATACATCTCATCTCAACTACATAACCAAAATTTTATATGCAATCATCAATGAATTATTTTTAAAAATCCTGAATAGAATACAATTTCATTTAATTTCTTCACTAATTTTGTATAATATGCAAACAAATATTAAGAGTTTTGTGCGTATTGTATTGTAAAGTTATTTCTTAAAGAATTGTTTTAATTAAAATGTTACACTACGAAATTTTACTGCCAAATCAATTTAAGAAATAAATTTCAAAATAACTCCCTAAATAAAATTCCAAATTATTAACTCTATTGAAAACGAATTGGAAATGGTTCCGGGGGTTTCTCACTTTCTTTGAAACATCGCTCTTTTTCCAAATATTCAAAGCAAAGTTATAATTGAATATCATTAAATAGTCCTGCAAATTATAATTTGGGTTGAAAAGTCTTAAATCAACAAGAAAAACGAACAAACCCTAATCAAAATACACAAATTAACTACGCTATCAAACTGCTTTTGATTTTAATATTTCACGAACTAACTATGATCCAGCAAAGTTCCTTCGTAGCAGAACTAATTGTTATAAATTGGTTCAAAATTTAATATAGTAAAGTTGGAGATAAGGGTTAAATTTCATAAAAAAATACATATTCGCCAGCTGTTCCGGAAACTTTGATATGTTTATGTTTGAACTCTGAGAAATTTTGCGAACTTTACTATTTCCATATTTTCGCGACCCACGAAGGCTAACTAACGGAACTAATTAACCAAATACTTCTGTAATACGAACTAAATGTATTGAGAAATAAAATATCGAGTTGATTCATAAATAACTTCCGTTTTACTCTTGATACTGAAAATATGAACAAAATATTTTGAGAAATGAAAGGTTATGATAATTCATAAAGCCGTTCCGTTTTATTACTGATACTGAAAATGTGAACGAAATATTTTGAGAAATAAAAGTTTATGTTGGTTTTTAAAAAAACTACGATTTAAGTTATACCAACTCCAGGCATAACTATTTTATGTATCGCTCGTCTAATTTGTTCAACACTACATTTAGCGACTTTGGTCTCTTCAATTCATCAATCTATGAATTTAAAACGCTTGAATATTCATCTCAGTCTTAAACCTTCTTTCTCTTTTTTTAATTCATCTTCTTTCTTTTGTCCAGACTTCGTATATGTATATGCAGTAATATTGATCAGATATCTTTATACTATATTTCTTTTGCTCTTATTTATCTTCTTATCTCTTCCCGTTTTTACTAAGTAGATTTGTTCTTTCCTCCCCATTCTTGATTCCCTGTTTACCTTTAATTCTTTGACTCTCATGGTTTGTTCTTAACTTAAACCTATCATTTTTTTTCTATCAGTTAATTTATTGTGTCTATATTTCAATAGATAACATGTTACTTATTTGGTTACTTATAAGATGATCTCTAAACTGTTTAATAGTCATACATATTTAACCTGATTCTTATTTCTACTTTAAGTTTATACCGTAAATAAATAAATGTAAATAAAGTTAAAATAAATACATGTTGAAAGATTTCATTTTTTTTTAAATTATCAAAAATTGAAAAAATTATGTATTCACTGTTTAAACTATATTTTTTTATTTAAACATTGCGCTACACACAATATTTGAATTCTTCATCAATACTTTAGTTTCCAATAAAGAAGCCCCTCTCATCCTAAGTTATAATAAATAAATAACTTTAATATAGAATTTTGTCTATCAGTTTGGATAGGGCATACGGTCGCGTAATGGAGAAGGTTTTTTTTACATTAACGGAAACAAATCTAGAATGGGAGAATTGTTTTGGAATTTGTTATAATTGGTAAGTATTTTCTCAGAATATTAATACTTAAGGATTTTAACGGTTTGGAATTTATTCATTTATGAGAAACCGATGGAATTGTTTAAATTTGTGCCTCTTGAAAAATGATGGTATCAAATAAATGTTTTATGAATTGCGAGAAGTTATTATTGTCAAAATAACGGCGATGTTATTCAATTATTATATTTATGTTTCTCGCAGTTTTGGCTGTATATTTTTGTATTTAAAATTAGAAGAATTTTACTATTATAATTATAATTTTACTATTATATTATACTATAACAATTTTAATTTTACTATTACTATTATAATTTATGTAAAATTCGGGTCTTACGAGAGTAGTAAAATAGCATATAAATAGTCTAAAACAAAATCGTTAATTTAAAATTTGTTTTATTTTAATTTTGTAATACACACACAATACGAGTTATTAATTGCTACTATAGTTTCTAGAGGAGCAGTCCCTCTTATCATCAGGTTTAGTTAATAACTATACTTATTAACTATACCTAATGATGAGAGGGACTGCTCCTCTCGAAACTAGAGTAGCAATGAATAACTCATATATTGTTTATGTATTACAAAGTTAAAATAACACATATTTTAAATTATAATGCTGCACCGCAAAGTATCTGCCAAATCTTTCAATGATTTCAAAATCATTTACGTCACTTGCATTTTTTCAAATACTTTTCTCGTCTAATATATTTCACAGTGACCTAAGTAGGCCCCTTTCCCTATCGCTTTCCAAACTTGTTTCATATATTTTCTATTGCTTCATCTTCTCTCTCATATGGTTTGCATCACTAAATAACTGATCGACCTTTTCTTTATTTTATCAACTACTACTGCGTACAGCTTTCCATCCACTCAAAATCATTTATCTACTTCTACTACTACTTCGACATCCTGTATATCAATTTCATATTCCCTGCTCCGCATGAGCAAACCATCTCAGATGAGATTCTGAGATTCTGTCGACTAATTTGTTCATTATTCACTTACCAAATCATGCGAAATAATTAATTTTGGCTTGTTACAGGCGGTATGCCCGTACCAGATATATTCGTAGCTTATCACTTGCTTTGTTCCTATTATTACCTATATGTAATCTATTAATATTATTAATTATTAATACATATTATTTCCCATGCGTATCACGTGCCACCTAGTAAAAAAGAAATTCCTACTTGTGTAAATATGCTATTGACTACTTCGTATCTCACTATATTTTGTGTAGTGTATTTAACTCGCGAATAGTGACGCGATTTAAGAGTTAACCATTAGTTGCACGCACCGTTCTCATTAACTAAATATTCATGATAATTTTTAAATAAGATTTAGTTAAATTTATCTTTAAATAATGAAAAGTATTGGGTGTTAACAGAAGTTGTATCCATTTTTATTATTATATGATAACTATATTCCTGTATGCCTGTATTCTGCCACCTCCTAATTATATTTTAAAATTAATTGTTCGTGTGATAATCAAAGAAGCAACCGATATTAAATACTTGGCTTCCTCAAGATTTTAGGACCTTATCGGGAATCGAACCCGGATCCCTCGGTATGAGAATCTAGTGTCTGGCTCACTGGGCTACGAGGGGCGCTGACAGGCGAAATTGACGTAAAGTGTTAAATAATGTATATATAATATTTATTCACATTAAGTAATATCTAAATACACTTTAAAATAATCTCTACGCTTCGTTTCTTAAAAAAATGTACGATTTGCTAAATGTTTTAAACTAGCGACGGCAATTGCGCATGCTGCGTTTTCGAAGCAATCCTAATATATATTTTCAATTTATGTAAAAATTTGGCTTCCACATGACATTATTGGGACCTTTGTACAAAGTATTGTGAATTTGATTAAAATATAAAATACTTCAAAAAGAGCAACATTATTTTGTAGTAACATTATTGGATAAATGATGAGAACAATGTACATTTTTACATTCGCACGCCTAATTAATTTTGTGTGTTAACTTTAACATATAAATATATGTCGTCATGAACTTTTTTATAGACTTTTTTAAGTTCTATAACTTTTTTATACAGAGTATTTAAATATCTCTTACCTTTAAAGCAGCGTTCATAAAAAAACGCATCGCTCGACCATTTTTTCGATGAATTTAGTTGTAAAATAAGTCACCACGAAAAGCCTTTTTTAATCGGATGAGTAGTTTCGGAGATTTTTTTAATTTTATTTTATTTTTTTTATTGTTTATTTTAATTTGTTTTAATATAAGTTACTAATAACTGCCACACTAGGTAAAACCTGTTCTGTGGTAGTTATTCTCATTTTATATTTATGTAATAGTAACAAATAATAATCGTAAAGAAGTGTAAACGTAAAAAACAAAACAGATAGAAATTAGTAATATATACACTCATAAAAATACATAAATCTAAAAGAAAAGAAAATATACATTTAAAATTAAGATAAACATTTAAGTATATACAAAAATAAATACTATATTAGAGTATACTTGAAATTATATAAATCAAATTTTGCCTATTTAGAGGTCAAGAGCGGATCACTTCTTCAGCATACCTTCTACCTGATATTTTTATAAAATTAGGGATAGGGTGTTTAAAAGGTTTCTGTAGGTATTTAGTTTCATTTGGTAACTTATTAAAAATAAGCTTATGAGATTACCTCCTAAATCCAAACTTACAAACTTGCAAACACACAAACTTTACCTCTTTATATATGATATATTATTATTAATTATAAAATGTAAAAAGTTAAAAAGAGTTAATTTAAGAAAAAGTCACCACTCCCGGGTTAAGCTTTATCATAAAAAAGAGGGACGTTGTACGCGTGTTAGTGCGTCTGTCGAGATCGGCATAAATCTCAGAAGCAACACGGCGTGACATCGATTCACATGCTCCACATTTTCCCGATGATATATAAATAATTTTAACTTAAATAGCGGATATTTTATCAAATTCACTGTCTGGCCGTCGCGCAGTTCCTGGAAGTGCTGGCACCGTCACAGACAGGAGATAGTCGGCCATACTGTAATTCTGTCATCACTACTTATTTTTTATTGTATTTTTGTCAACGCGTAAATAAAGACATCCAGCTCTTAAGCCGAATACAAAAAATATACCCTCGAGACCCGACTCCATGGAATGAGCAGGCGCATAGTCAGTTCAGAAGACAATTAGTTTTACGCTCAAATTATGCTCAAAATCCGAGTCTAGAATCAACTAGGTTATTCTCGAAGTCACTACAATTACGGAGGGGCTACTACAAATGTGTAAAACGTCCTGAGGCATCGCGAAATCAACATGCTTTGTATAAAATGGCGAACGCGCGTACGGCGAGTCAGTTGTTTGTTATTTTGACAAGCGCGACACAGAAGGCACAGACAAAGCATCGCACGGCGGCGACTCGGTGTATTGCTGGCGCATGTGTTTTCCAGAAAAATTTCCAGTAAATTAAGGAAGTACCTACCGATAAGCGATAAGTTTTCCAGTGCGATCCTGAGCGATTTAAGCAAAGCGCATCAGTATATGAGACAAGTTATTCAGGAGTGATAATTAGTGCGAATTACAAATTTTAGTGCTAATTTAAGAACGGTTGGCAAAATTAATTCGTGTTCAATGTATTACTTTGCGTATTAAATAAATGTTTTAATGATTGTAAGTATTTTATTTGCCTTCCACAGCCGCTCTCCCGCGATAATATATAAGGTTAATGCTTTACAATTCTTGTTTTTTTTTCACGACATTTTCCGACGTTTAATTGACATTTGTCATAATATTAATTATTTATTGATTTGCGACGATCTTTATTTTGTTTTGAATATTATTTACAATTTATTTTATCATTAAGACATTATTGATGTGTTAACATCTTTCTTCTCGCTTTCCTGCAATCTGTGGCAGTGATTTCGTGAAAATGGACGGAAATGCGTAACAGGAAATAAGACGCCAGGGAAGCGCGCGCAATTTCATTTAACCAATGAGCGCGCGCGATATCATCGTTTCATATCATCGTTTATAAACAAATCAATGTCCAGCAAGTGCCATTGCGGACACGTACACTTCCAACAGCTAATGCTTCTGATTTTGTATATATGTACGGCGACCCTCGTAGCGCAGTACTTGGGCCTCATGGCCTATTGAAACGTAAAAAAAAAAATTGAAAATCACTTTGATATGCTATGCGACTGGTATCAAGCGTGTGGACGTTGTAACTTTGATATATTTTGGTTTATATTTTCGAAACTATCCTAGAAATACTTAATTTTTTTTACATTAACTACTCTTAATGAATAACGTTCTTAAATTTTATGGAATTTATTTGATTATTTTTAAATATTTATTCCAAGTTTTCATGCAATATGTATGGCGGCTCACTACCACCAGCTATGAAATAAATAAAAACATTAATTGACCAAGCACATTTCTAAACATGCGTATGTAGATATTACCTACCTTGTGCGACAAAATTCAATAATAAATAAATGCACATACATTTTATGTACTTGTATTTACTAATTAATAAATATATTAACTTTTATTAAATTATTAAATATAAAGGTATTAGCTTTTTTAAATTTTGGTGTTAATTTCTGTTGCT
Organism: Agrypnia vestita; assembly: GCA_016648135.1. NCBI lineage: Eukaryota > Metazoa > Arthropoda > Insecta > Trichoptera > Phryganeidae > Agrypnia > Agrypnia vestita. The sequence goes on from JADDOH010018883.1 coordinate 7,480, forward strand.
GCTCAATTGATATTTTAAATTGTGAGATGTCAAATGCGACTCATCATATGCGACTACTGTAAGGCTCGATTGTTTTGTTTATTATTAATTTATCACAAAAAGTGTAATTATATAATATTCAAAATATGCATAAAATATTTATACTTTGTACTGTATTGTCACTCTACGACCACCCATTAGGGTTAATAATGACCTGTTGACGATCTGCATGTTGAAAAATAAAATATAATATAATTCTTTAACCCTTCGTAGGGCGCAACCGACCAGCTCGGACGTTTTGGTTCCTCCCTCTTCTCCTAAGTAAGGGTAGGAGTCTTCCTAGTAGACTCTTTTCTTAACTTGACATTTAGAGTATGCGATATCTAAGTTAGCATTTTTTTTCAATATTACTGACTTATTTTTTATGAAGCATTGGATTTTTATTACAGGAACTCATATCAAATATAAAAAAATCATAGTCTTAAATAAGTGAAATAAAATAAATAATTAAAACCTTCCAATTCTAATTCGAAAACATTCCATTTGGAATTTCTGCGGGGTTTATATCATTTTATTTAACTTGTATTGAAACGAATGACTTTTTCGTTATCGATAGTTGTTACTTTAATGATAGTTCAACGTTTTGTTAAAAATAAGTCAAAAATATTTTTTTTAAATGTGAAAACTTTGATATAGCATAACTCCATAACTATTGATAGGTCTTGGCTATTTGAACATTTTAGACTCATAATGCTCTCAAATTTAAATTGAATTAATATAAAACAAGGATTAAAATTAAATACAATGTTATTCATTCACAAAATATTAAATGACAAAATGCCAAAATATTTTTAAAATAAGATCAGATTTAACACAGAGATGCATAGACATAATACAAGAAACGCAAACAAAATAAGTATTCCAAATAGAAAAAAGACAAACACACAAAACTGTACTTATTACAAGGGAATAAATGAGTATAATAGCCTGCCAGAAGGTGTGAGGAAGCTGAGCAGATATGTTCAAACTAGAATGTAAACGGCACATATCGATGGAAAATGTACGAAGAAAAATATTATTTAATAAGTGTACATATACATATAATGTTTATCATATTAGCTAATGATAAACAATTATGTATCATTAACTAAATAAAGATATATATATAAAAATAATCAAGGCAAGAATATAGTCCTGCGAGGTTATTGATGTTTTCCAAATAAACCTGTATAGAAGGTTGAATTTAGGTTTCAGGTACTGGGGTGAGTGGGGATTGAAATGGACATTATAAAATAGAAATGAAACATGGCGTTTTCGGATATAAAAAAGATTGCGGAAATATGACGCGTGATCTAATTTTTTGTGGTTAAAGATGAATATTCGCATGAACTAAACGAGTTTTTTGAGTATCCATAATTAACATATTAAATAATAAATTATACGATAATGTGGTGCTCTCTCGGGGTCTAAAAATATCCGCGGGCCCTCTCAGAGAGTTACGGCGGCCCAGGGCAAAGGGCATTTGGGGGACCAGTATTTATCTCAAAAGGCAAAGTGCCTTTTTTCCCTCCTTCCCTCCCCTTACATAGGTAAATTGGTTTTAAAATGCCAGCCAACGATGAGGTCCGCGGTAATAACTCGGAAATATCACAATAATTAAAACACTAGATGCATTTTTATTGCATCACTCCTGCAAAACACATATTTTATTGTTTCGAATAATTACAGACGGGTTCATGAACGAACTGTATATTCTTTTCTTTTTGTACTATTTACCGTTCCGAATGAATGAAAACTATTCAGTTAACTTTCACCAAATACCGTTCATCAGCTAAGTAGCTGTAAATTAATTTGAAATTGCAACCATAGATATGGAAGCTATTAAAATTGTAATTCAATTAATTAATATAACAATTCAGAGCTTCCTTGATTAACTTTTCATGCGTTGTAAAAGTTTAAAATGATTTAAAATGTAGTTTAACCCCTCTCCTTGATAGTCCTGTGTTTTTGGTGGACAAATGAACGATTCAAAATGAACAGTCCATTTGGATGAACGATAGTTCTGTCAAGTGAACGAAACTTTCCATCACTACGAATAAATGCGTATGGTGTATTCTGCCAACCTGGAGAATGCAAATATAAATGTGTTAAAGCGCCCAACGGGCACGGACTGCACGCCGTTCCATCGCTTCCTCATTTTCTTCTTCGATCTGACCCAATCAACAGTGTGCGCGCTACCGTATAGTTTTTTTTTAATAGAGATGCGAACACGGAATGCGTGTCGCATCAATATTCTTACTATTCTCAAAAAAGGTAAACGCTATGAAAGCTTGTGCTATGAAAATAGGACTAACTTGATGATGTCTTGGGATGGAGCTCGAACCATCGACTATCAAATCACTAGACGAGCGTCATGACCATTACACCAACAAGCTACTCCTTACTTATATATTTCTATAGATAATATGAAGTCCACAAGATGATGAGAAGCGTCACTATATTTATATAATATTTATAAATTAAGCTTAATTATATGAATAAAAAATAAAAATTTCCTAGGTGAAGAACCGAACCCGTATTGTAACAGCTATTGCACTACCTACAAATACTAATTATGAAAATAAACTTTTGAAAACACTGGCGTAGTACGTTCGAAGAACTACAATCAACATTAAATCTTCCGAAATCTTATTGATTTCAACAGATCTTGTAATATTGACTATCTTTATATATTGTATTGATAAATTTTATCGGGGTAGGTACCTACTGAATTGTCAAATCCTGTATTTAAAAAATGTGTAAGCATTACATTACAAAATATCAATATTCAAAAATATATATTTATAAAAAATTTACTTAATTAGGAAGCTTTAAATGAAAAATAATTTTCAAATTAATATAAGGAAACACTCTAAAAATACTATTCAAGAGACCTCACAAAAGGATCAATTTATAACCAAAAACATGGAATGACGCTCGTGATAAAACCTCGCTACTTTTTGTCTCGCGGTTTCAAATTTCACCGCCAGTCTCGACATCTGCGTGGACGCGAAAATGTTCGGAATTCAAAAGAAATTCCAGGAGAAATGAGAATACTTCCGTTCGCTTCAGTCAGCTCTCGTCGCCCGGAGGGGATGGTCGCGCCCTCGCTCTGAAAAATGCGCAGAATCGTCGCCAGTTTGTTTCGTAATTCGACTTGAAGTTTGTTCTCCGCGAGACGAATTAAAATACTTTTTTAACTCGGTGGGTTGACAGTTGACTTGTTTGGTTTTATTTGACAACTTATTGTTTTTGTTTTTACGGTTTTGCCGAGTTTTGTTCGTAATGTGAACGGGGCCATTAAACGTCACGAAACATTGGTAAGCATTTTTAGTATTTTTTAATGCGAACATGTAATATTTTTACAGATGTTTCTCTTTTTATATGTTATTCTATATTGTTTTATTAGTTTATTTCGGCGTGTATTTTCTGTGAGTACTTTTAAAACTTTGTTAAAACAACACCAGAATCGACATTAAAAGTTTGATATGTGAAAATTTTAATTTCGTAAAATATTATTTTGATGTTAAATATTAACATACTTATACATGCGTATTTTTTTGCGTTTGAAGTTGTGAATACACCAACGAAAAGTATTTGTTAAGTTAGAACATTTTCTAAATACCGAAGTTCGGTTGTTTCGTCGGGAGAGGATGATTTTTTCATTTTCTTTGTTTTTCCGCGGCAAAAATAATCACTGAAGCTTCTTCGCGCTTAACTTTTATGATACCCCGCCTTATTTTTCCTCTCTTATGAAAGTTTTGTCTTATTTACGATTCAGTTAATGCTTATTAAATAAGCCAGTCTTGATGTCTTATCATTTTTGCCTATAAACAACTTTTTTGCTGGGCTGTTTCATTATAGTGTTAATTAATGCCACTTTATTTGCCATATTGTCACGGGTTTTGGCTGCGGAAGACAAATGAAAGCACTGTAAATTAATTAGCGTTTTATTTATCAATGATTAATTAATTATTCAATTCACAAAGTCACTTTAATACGAATTTAACTTAACGCTCTTCTTTAATCCACACTATTATATATCGCAATATATCACTGGTTTATTAACCCGTTATTATCGCTGGGTAATACGTATTTATCGCTCGTAGAAAATTCAATTCTCGCATTTAGAAGTCTTGTTTTTTTTTTGGGTCGTAATCCTAGGATTGGTCTGCAACAAGCACTCGCTTTCTCCACTCCTCTCTGTCACCTGCCAGCCTCTTCATCTCTTGGTTGGTGCTACAGCGCACATCTCCGATAATCTGGTCTACGTAGCTTAATCTCGGGCGGCCTCTACGATTGTTGCCTTCAACATTTCCCTCGACGATGGTTAAAAGCAGGCCCGCATGCCTTATATTATGGCCTATCCAAATTGCTCGTTGTTGGGCGATTCTGTTAAGGAGCCGCCTCTTTTCGCCCACCCTGCTCAACACCTCGTCGTTTCGGATATGTTCTGTCCAATGGATCCTCGCCATGCGCCTGTAGCACCACATCTCAAAGGCCGCTAGCCTCCTGGACATGCTTTGGCCGATGGTCGATGGTCGATTTATGATGTTTATTTCGCCATTATTGCCTTGCCGCGTAGTTCCGTATTTATACCCAGAAACTAGATTATCGAAGCCCCTGGATTATTCTAGTGTTTTGGAGAAGATTTTCGTCGCTTCTAGGCTTTTTCAGGTGTTTCTCTAAATTTGTAGCTAATTCCAGAGCGTGGTAGTATGTTCCGGAATGAAGTAGAAGATGCTAAAGGTTTCGATGTTATTGTCGTCATTAATTTTTTTGTACGTAATCTCTTTTGCCATTTCGATACGATATCAATTTCTTGTTAAGGTACATACGGCGAGCACTAAATATCAAATTCACTAATTAGTCAATGAATCCATCCGTACTTAATTAATCAAAGTTTGATATGGCATATCACTTAGCGAGCTCGCCAAAACAATTCCGCTAGTTTCCTACCAAAGTGATTTTGTATGAATTCATAAAATATTTTGCAAGTGAATTCATAAAAATGAATTAAAATTTTGTATGAATTCATAAAATATTTTGCAAGTGAATTCAAAAAAATGAATTAAAAACTTAGCGAGCTCGCCAAAACAATTCCGCTAGTTTCCTACCAAAGTGATTATGTATGAATTCATAGAATATTTTGCAAGTGAATTCATAAAAATGAATTAAAAATAAAAAAACTCACTATAAAAACGAGTTTTTATTATACTCTCTTTCTCATTGAAACAGGTTTTGCGCCTACTCCACGCGTCGGGCTCGAAAATTAAAAAATATATAAATCTTTAAACTTTCGAAAAATCCAAAATTATACTATAATTATTAAATTATTTAAACGAAAATTTGTTAGATCATTTTAGTCGTCGCCACGAGTCTGCCTGAAATATTTTAGCTCGATTGGATCACGAGGAAAGGGTTAAAAATCGATCCAAAGTCTTTTCGGCAGACGAGCAGACGCTACGAGTTAAAAGATAGGGAGTAAAAAATGCGTTGTTTTGTTATTGATATTATTTGAATGACATTGTAGAAAACCTGGAGTATATCATCCCACAAGCTACTCAACCACAAATAAACAAAAAAAATGTTAATGACCTCACCAAATGACGGCGCTAGTTTCCTACCGAAGTGATTTTGTACGCTGGGTAATATTAAAACTAAAAAGTAGATAATTATATTACATAAAAAAATATTTAAAGAAAAAACTTAATTTTAAAAAGCGCTTATCTTTAAATATACTAAAAAATATATAAGAATAAAAAATTTTGCTCCACTCTCCAAATAAAAACCTGGGCGCTTTTCCTCTATCTATATCAATATCGTAAGCTCCCAATTTTATTTGGAGAGTGAAGCAAAAAAAACACGCACCTGGTTTTTGTCCGGAAATTTATTTTTTACTTTCTATCGTGTACATATAAATATAAGCGTGTTTTTTTAAATATTTTTTATTTAAAGCATAATAATTTTAGTTTTTAGTTCATGCCTAGTGTACGCTTCTAGTAATTATTTATTTATTTACTTTTTTACGCCCATTACAGGCTTATACATAAAAAAATAATACATAAAATCAAAAAGTATATACATTAAACAATATCGGAAATAAGCAGTAAAATACAAAAATATATGAATATAAAGTACATGTATAAAAAGCAATAAAAGGTATAAGCAGTGAAAGTATCAGGTATAAGCATTAAAATATAAGTATAAAAATTTAAAATAAAAATTATAAATCTAAATTTAAAACATAATATGAGCATTAAAATATGAGTGCAAAAATTAAAATTTAAAATACAAAATACGGAGCAGTAATGTGTATAAAAATATATATATTACACATTAATACATGTAGCTGATACAATTGTTTACATCTCAACGAAATGGAAATGGACAAAAAAAATTTCTGTATTATTATTTTACCTTTAACTATTATTATTTGTACCTTTAACTGTATTATTATTTTATCTGTCTTATGTTTTTCTGTATTATTATTATTACCTTTTAACTATTATTATTGTAACTTTTAACTGTATTATTATTTTAACTGTCGTATGTTATGTTTTAAAAATTTTATTCTGTATATTTGTAAAAGCCCATAAAGGCGTTAAATAAATAAATAAATAAGTATATGTTAACAGCAGTTAGTAATGAAGTTATATTGAATACGTCAACCATATCACCAAATTCATTACCAGTTTTTAATATTCTACTAAATACAGCATTTGACAGTAATTAGTACTAGAATTCTGGCGATGAAGTGTTACAATTTGTCGAGTTCTATGTAAGGACGAGATATTATGGATACACGCTACAAGGTCAGGTCCACTAACTCTCGTCATTGAATGATCAAACGTCCAAACTTGATAATTTTTTAACTTTTTATATAAATGTTTCGTAAAGCCCCCATGATAATAAACTTTGTAGGAAAGTTCAGGACAAGTTTTACATTTATAATGAAAAATATCTGATCTTTTTACTGGAGGCTGCCCGAGAGTGGGACGGACATTCCGTCGGACGGGTGTAACACCCCTAAAGGGAGCAAGGCTACCGCCCTACCCTCGCAGCCTTTTCACCCCAATTCGTGGCTATTAATTATTTTCGCAAACTCTAATCGGCATTCGCGCCATCTGTTTATTCCAACATTAAACTTTGATAAAACATATATCTTAAATATAGTGTTTACTTCACTTGTGGACATGTAGATTCTTTGGACGTTTTGCATTCATATTTTGTACTTCAACTGTAGCATTTCTTGTATACAGGGTTATTTGGAAAACATTAATAACCTCGCAGGACTATATTCCTGCCTTGATTATGGAGATATGCGACATAAAAAATTGCATTTTTTTTTCAATATTTCTGACTTATTTTTTGGAAAACATTGGACCATCATTACAGTAACTTATATCGATTACGAAAAATTCATTTGTTACAATACAAGTTAAATAAAATAATAAAAACCCTGAAAATTTTCCAATTGGAATTCGAAGGTTCTTATTATTTTATTTCACTTGTATTAAAGGGAATGAATTTTTCATATTCGATATAAGTTACTGTAATGATAGTTCAACGTTTTACAAAAAATAAATCAAAAATAAAAAAATGCAAACTTTGATGTCGCATACCTCCATAACTATTGATATTAGGTCATGATAGCTTGAACATTTTCGACTCATAATCAAGGCAGGAATATAACCCTGCGATGTTATTAATGTTTTCCAAATAATCCTGTATATGTGACTTGTAATTCCCACTTAATAGATAATAATTATGTTCCATTTGTCGTTTGTCCCTGCGCCTCGGAGGCAGAGAAGAGGTTTTGTGTGGACGCCTCCCCGTCCCGTTCGCACTCCGCACTTTCACGAGTGTCGGCGGGACGGTGAGCACGGCCACTTAAGCATTAAAAAAATGACGAACATGGGTGAAATGAAGTAGTTCCTCATTGCGAGAATGACGCCTGCCATGTTTTATCGATTTTGCATTCGAGCGTGGCTGAGGAGCCCTGTTCTGGAACTGCACACCTTTCCTATGATAAATAATGGAAATTTGAATGATTCATTCACATACAGGGTTAGTTAGTCGCAAAAACTACAAAGAGTAGGGTCGATATTGGAGCTATTGTTCGTAGAACAGCCCTAGATGTGTGGTGGATCCCTAGCGGTTAAAACTCGACCTTTGATGGCTGCGATAGACGTGCATTAAAATATTTGTTAAAAAAAATTATCAACCCTTAATATACTAACCAACGCGGTATATCCAAGATAACCAAATTCAGTGAGGTGTCTAATTCACTCAATATTCCTATTTCGTGAGAAATTGTGAATTTTAAGATACAATAATAATTTGGGATACAGTGAATCTATGCCTTTGAGATGTCTCTCATGTCTGAGACGAACCCTCCAATTTTTGGACAACTTGGTGGGCCACACGAGAGTCGAAGAGGAAGAGAAAGATCTACCACTCGTCGGGTCGACCAAGTGAAAAAAGATGCAAGTACTTCTTTGGTGATTAAGATGCGGGATAAATATGCCGGGAATGCGTTTAAATGCGGGATAAATATGCCGGTAAAGATGGAAGAGAGTGTTGAAGAGAGCGGGACGTCATGAAGATCATGTCATGTCATGACTGACTTCGATGATGATGAATATAGCAACACTACACTGTTTCCATTTTCTTAATTCTGTTTTTTTACTTTCCACATTTCATAGAATACTGACATTGTTAATCTAATGTATAGTTTAACATTTTTTATATTTAATTTCTGTGTTTCTATGGAGACTTTTTTCTCTTTTATAATGCTTTCATATTTTTTTGGACTATACTAATTTTTCATTTTATTAATAATTGCTTAGATACAGGCTGTACCGAAGCTTGTAGAAAAAATTCAGTAGATTTTTATTTAATTAATTTTGAATAAAAAATAATCTTTACACATTGTATTAAATGTCAGCAGTTGAGAAGATAAGCGACATAAAAATTTTTTTTCAATATTTCACTTACCCAAAGTAGTTCACAGAAAGTATAGAGAATATTTTCTATTCAAAATTAAATGAAGAAGACTCCCCCGTAGTTTTTGCTGTTAACTACGAGATACCCTGCATATTTATTAGATTACTTGGATTTGACGGCCACTTTTCTGTAACAGCAATTCGTTCTATATGCTTCTGTATTGTAACAAGACGGTGAACCTGCTGAATACTGACAACAATACGACTAATTTCTCTCTTGGGTGGTTGTAAGCCCTGGGCCATCGTACAAAAGATTTTCGTGCATTTTTCTCACATAAATAGCTTCATCTCTGTGAGACTTCTATAATTCATCATAGTTAAAATTATAAATTTCAAAACTTGTCCAAAGTTATAAATATCAAAAAAAAATTGAAAATTTCATCCTTTTTATAATCGACTTTACCATCTTTGTATTATTTTTTAAAATTTTAAAATTGAGCGCTTTGTCATATTAGGTACCACTTTATTTTAAAAAAATGTAAATTTTATTTTATTTTTTAACATACATATTGCCAACAGGTCGTTAGGGTAGCCTCGGCGCGACATAAAAGAACAAAGAAAAAACATTTTACGACAATTAGGATAACAACGTGTTACAGAATACACCTTTTTATGGTTGAGAAATTTGAAACACACTAGAAAATAAATTTATATATTAGGTCCTTACATATTAAATTGGCGTTTAGTATGGGAGGAACATAAAGCCGATTTTTTTTTTATTATAATATATTTATTTAATCAAAGTATGTACCATTGCTATCTATGCACTTTTGCCATCTCATAGGTAGTTCATCGATCCCTTTACTAAAAAAAACATTCGGACGGGAATCAATAAAATCTTTGAAGGCGGTTTGGACTGCCCCATCGGAGTTGAATTTTTTCCTTTGCAAGAAGTTATCCAAATTTCGAAAAAAATGGTAATCTGTTGGGGCAAGGTCCGGAGAGTACGGTGGATGTCTTAGACATTCCAATTGAAGCTCCTCTAATTTGGTAGCCGTCTGTTGTGCAGTGTGTGGTCTAGCGTTATCATGAAGCAGCAGTGGCCTAGAGCGATTAACCAGCCTCGGTTGTTTAGCAGCTAGCTTTTCCATCATGGTTTGCAGTTGCTGACAATAGACATCTGCCGTAATCGTCTGGCCAGATTTAAGAAAGCTGTAGTGAACGACACCAGCACTAGTCCACCAAACGCTCACAAGTAACTTTTTTGGAGTCAATTTTCGCTTGGGGCATGGTTTGGCTGGTTCGGCAGGGTTCAGCCATTGCGATGAGCGCTTCCGATTATCGTACAGGATCCACTTTTCATCACAGGTAATGATTCGATTTAAAATCCCTTCATTATTGTGCCGGTTGAGTAATGCAACGCAGCAGTCAACGCGCGTTTGTTTATTTGCTTCACTCAATTTGTGAGGTACCCACCTTTCAAGCTTTTTCACCTTACCAATTTGCTTCAAGTGGATTAAAACAGTTTTATCACTAACACCGCAGCCTGCAGCTAACTCGGATGTGGTTTGCGATGGATCCGCTTCCACAATAGCCTTCAATTCTTCATTATCAACTTTGGTCTCCGGCCGTCCACGGGGCTTGTTCTGCAGGTCGAAATTTCCAGAACGAAAACGTTGGAACCAAAAACGCACTGTGTTTTCTTTTGCGGCACCGTCGCCATACACATCATTAATCCTTCGAGCCGTTCTGCAGCACTGGTGCCACGGTGGAACTCGTACTCGTAAATAACGCGATATTTCAAGTTTTTCATTTTGTAAACTGAGTGACGCAAAGAAAAAAACAATTGAGGAAAAAACAAATGAATTATAATTTTCAAAACACAAATACATGAGTAAATAGCTGTATAAATTTGGATTTGGAATTCCTAACCAAAGAGAAGATATTTGAGATCAAATTTGCCAGTACGGCAAAACGCCAATTTCATATGTAAGGACCTAATATTAGTCACATTTATTGTCAGGAGCCGTTTGAACTATATGATATATCTTTCTTACCATTATTTCCCCACTTATTCGGTTTGTAACGAACAACCTAAGCAACCCATTTTTAATAACTACGTTATTAATGACAGTATTAATACTGTCACAGGATCGTGGCTGATGGAGGCAAATAAAACACTAAAAACTATTTAGAGAATGGAGTCATTCCTTCTACAGGTCTATGGAATACGCATCTCCCATTAAGCCCTATTTTTTATTATAACTAAATGCCAATGCTGGGCCAAATGAAACACAAAAATTGATTTAAGTTTTATTAATTTCACAAAGTCACCGGACACTAATTTAATTGGAGCACCATTCTTAAATTCACACTTATTTTTTTTAGAATATTCCACACAGATTCGCACTAATTTTAGTCACTAGAATCTTCTCTGCAGCTTTGTCTATTGCCAGGTAGAATCGCTCTCATATTTTTGTCCCGCACTAGCCACACCGCACGATTCTAAATTTATCTGTGTTTTTGCAGAAACGTCACAACAAATCTGCTCTCGCGCGCGCCCGTCTTTTCTTTTATACAAAATTGTTGGTTCCTCGAACGTTCGAGTAGTTTCTCCATATTTCTAGTATTTTTTTTAATGTAATGTTTTTTTCGAGAATAGTCCATTTGAGTCTTGATCGCGTTTTATACCTTGGTGACATTACCAGGGATCAACTTTAGATTGCCTTCCAATTTGTTCATTTTTTACTCTATTAGAAATGGATTTGCCCCATGCACGCCTAAGACGACGAACCGTAAATAACCACTATTTACGGTTCGTCAAAAGGTATATAGCACTTTTTGGGACTTTGATTAATAGCAAGGCTATTCATAGAATCATAAAATGGATTTTTTTATGTGTGGCAATAAAAAAACTGATGTGAGGTGTCGATTTTCTCAAAATTTATCAAAGTTGCAATATCTCGAAAGCTAGCAATTTTTCACTGAGAGATTTTTTCATATTCTGGTCATTTGTTCCATGGGATGACAGCTGTTCATTCTGGTAAGTTGTCATTTACTTTTGGGACAGGTTGTATATTTCCGTGATAAAAAAATATAATACGCCACCGATAAAATACAATGGAGATATCTGACGTTCGTTTTTTATTCAAAATAATTAATTTCTGTTCGTATTTTTCGCTGATATATATTCACTTTAGTTTAAAACTGTATAATTTTTCAAAATTCAGTAATGAAAACTTTTCCAATCTATCATTTACAAAGTTTTCCACACTCGAATTCAATCTTCTTTCAATAAAACAACGCTAAAATATTTTTTCAACATTTTATATTTAGGAAGAAAACTCGCGTGTAATAAAAAAATTATTATTTTATCTGGTTTTTGAAATGAAGGAAAAAATGAAAAATGAATTGTTTTCAATATAAAAGTACTTAATAATAATTTAACAATAAAACAAAATATAAGATAAGATTTTTTTTGTTATTAGATTTGTGGATTATGCCACTCTACTAGGCTATGCCTGTCCCAGAGTGGCGTAATAGATCACAATTTGACTGAACAAGAATTAAAACATGAATCATAACCTTGACATATAAATTACTTCGGATTTTAAAGACATTTTTCGGTGAAATATAAGAGAATATGATTAAAATACTTATATCAGTACATAAAAAATCAAAATGTCGAGCAAAGCCGGAAAGTGAAGACATTTACTTAAAAAATAAATTGATTTTTTTGTCCTTTTTCCATCAGGAGTAAAGATGTCAAGCCATCTGTTCTTAAACTAAAATAAGGTATATTTTTAATATAGATTCGATATCGTAGAGACCATCACTATTTCACATTTTGTCGCTTAAGATAGCCACGTAATACACCTTCCTAGAAAATGAATTTTCCTGGATCTAGATTAAAAAGGTCGGCAAGATCGTGTTATTTTTAATCAGCTTAAAATAGTACTTTTAAAATTGAAAGCGCTTCTTACGTAATTGATATAATCGGACCTTTGTTGCCTTAATTTTCATTGATGAAAGTAAAATATTTATTCAACTTTAATCGATGAAATTTTAAATATTTTCTTCGCTTTGTTCTTGGTAGTCGTGGTCGCTGATGTGACGACACTGCAACTGAAACCATTCGACACCATTTATTCTGATCTGTAGCATCCCTGATGGCTTCCTGAGGTGAACCATTGGTTGTAGACTTCACCAGATCTGTCCATCAAATCGCTGATCTTCTGCGGAAACGAATCCTCTCATGGTTACCCGTTAAACGTATTTTCATTTAAGAAAGACGATCGAATTAGTATGTGAAAGCCGTGCGTACGAGACATGTTGTTTCGTTGTGTTATATGTAGCTTGATCGCATTCAAAAGAATGTGCGAAAAAAATGTGTGTTTTGTTACGATGCACAAAATGAACACAAAAGAAGTTTTTCTAATAAGTAACCTTTTTTAAACAAAAAATATATATTTATTTGGAGTATCATATCGAGGCTTGTAATGTGGGCTTGCCAGGCAACTTTCCCCCGCTTTCTTCTCACCGGACAAAGCTAGGAAATGGTATTTTGATTGTGGTCGACCTATACCCTTAATACTAAAACAATGAGGGCAGACCAACCGCTTACCCAGGAGCGTTTTATAAGCAAGCGCTCCTATGTTGGTTCTGCTCATTCGCCGCCTGGTTGGAATTTTTTAATGCTTAAACCAACCGTGCGACCCGGTTTCGTAAATAACAAACGGGCCGAATGGCTGCCATCCAAAATTTTCTCCCATTGTCCCAGCGGTGAGCTTCTCTTTTTATAAACCCTGATTAAAAAATAGCAGTGGATGAACACTAATACAACGAAACAATGTGCATCGGATGCACGGCACACACATACGAATTCGATTGTCTTTCTGAAATGGAAAAATCTATACCTCCTGGTAAGCCACCATGAATGCCGGATAATACCGCGTGTGTACTGCTAGATGTTGGAAAGGCAAAAGGGAATTTTTGATGACCTACGGAAATCTATATTTTATTTTATTGTTAATTAAAATATTTTGTCTGATGTAAGAAGAACAGAATTCTATATAGATTATATTATATATATAATAAATATATATATATTATATATATATAGATATATATAATCTATAATATATATATCTTATATCGATTATGTTAGTTCTAACTA
>JADDOH010018884.1:0-22598 GCA_016648135.1 Agrypnia vestita
CATTCAATTTACTATTTACACTCTTTCTTATTTCCAAAATTTCTAATTTATCAAATTGTGATTCTGTATAATTTGTATGTAAAATTTGTAAACCCTTATTAATATCAAAAGAATGATCCTTAGCCAAAAGATGGTTAGAAAATTCGGAATAATTATTACTATTTAAACAACTTAAGTGTTCCTTAACTCTAACTTCAAAATTTCTACACTTTATCCTATATAAAAATAATCACAATCATTTTTTAAAGCTTCAACAGGCCAAGAGGTCCAATTACTGAAGTCATCACATCACAAAAATACCCAAGCTTAAGCTAATCACATAGATTTATTGTGACGTCACCGGGGGTGAGAAGCCAGTGCCGTGCCACTGGACTGAGAGGGTTGCAATAAGATTAAAATAAGAAACTTGGACCAATAATTGTCATCATTTGAAAGTACTTACCCCCAAACTTCTATATTCTTCGCTTTCAGATCAGACACCGTTAATATTTGAACGCTTAAATTCTCCGATCGCCCGGTGGAGCATTAATTATAGCTACGTTGGCCCCGCACGCCCGCGCGACTCTTGAATATTTCATTCCGGACAGTTTCTCGAGCATTCCATTCCGCTCCGAAACGCTCCAGAAAATTCCAGAATTTTATTCACTACACCTGTTCCAAGTTAACATTTTAAATAATGAAGAAACCAACTAGAGATGGAGGTATAATTGTCGTGATATTCTAAAGTCGAGGGGAACAGCACTCGGTCGAAGGTTTGAATGATTCTAGAATATTTTAGAAACACCTGGAAGCCAGTCGAACATGTGAGTATACTCGAAAAGGGTGGAGAAAGAGATTTCTCTATATAAAGAGCTACGCCTTTGCTCTGTACGTTAGAAAGCTACCAACTCTTAAATTGAAACAATACATTTTGTATTTAACAGAAGCTTTAAAAATATTTTGACAATCCCTTTATTTGACTCGTATTAAAGTGAATGAGTTCATAAAATTGGATAACTTTTACCGAAAATAATAGTCAGAAATATTGATAAAAATACAAAATTTGAAGTCTCTTACTTACTTAACTATTGGTATTAATCATAATTAAGGCAAAAATCTACTTATATTGTATTGTGGTCCAGCTTTATCATCCCCTGTATAATATAAACGTTTTCTGTATATTGATATTTCTCAAATGTATGTCATATTTATTTTTTAATTCTTTGACTGCTTCTTGCTTGATTTCTTGTGGAAGAACCTTGGAAGTGAAAATTAACACACTTCCCGTCATCCAATCGAGCTGAAATTTTGCGCATCGGCTTGATGTCAATGACAATGCATTTTCACTTACATTTTGGGTCATAAACACACACACCCGTACGAAAAAATGCAAATTTATCTCAGATGTTTGGACAAGTACCTACTTTTTGGTACTATTCTAAAATGACATATTCAAATCTTTTTAATTTATCTCTTTATTTAAAATTGCTACGAAATGAAAGCTGGTTTTAATTATTTGTAAAATTTTCGTCGTATCAAAATGCCAATAATAATTAAAAATACAAAAATACTGAAAAAATGAAATTCTTAATAATTATCTTAAATCAATTAAATACCAGCGTGGTACAAATGGATTTCATAGTCAAGAATACAAAAATAAAATAAAATGGAAACCGAGATATCGCAAAGAAAAAAAAAATGAAAACTGTGTTTTCATGGGTTAATCAAACATAATAATTTCATTGTTTGTCCGTCTGTCCGTCCATATGTCTGTCTATCTGTCTGTCTGTCCGTCCGTTACTTCGTTTAACGTCCATATTTCGTTCGAATTCACGTCTAAAAAAACAAATGCAACAGCCGGAGATGGGGCTTGAACCTCGGGCAAGCAAACCCGAACCGGGGACTTAACGCATATTACTACCGCCACTTCTACGTGGACCGTCAAAAATATACTATAATATATACAAGGGCTTAGCAAAGACGCGAACCAATTTCGCATTATTTTGAGAGGTTACATCCAGTTTTTTAATTAGTTCTTGATATGAGGGGTATAAAAGCAAACACAGCAATATCCAAAAAATTAAAAAAAAATGTTTTAAATGCAGTCACCGAGGATTACTAGTTTAAAATGTACTGAATTCTTGTTTTTATATATCTTTTTCTTCTTCTTCTTCTTCTTTTTCTTCCTAAGCCTTTTTCCCTCCACTGCTGGATGTAGGCCTCTTCCATTTTCTTCCCCTCATCTCTGTTTCTCCCCCTTCGCATCCAGGTTCTTCCTGCTTGCTGGACTGTGTCATCAAACCACCTTTTGGGAGGTCTTCCGATCCTTCTATTTTTCGTCCAGGGCCTCCACTGTAGGATTCTGGGTGCCCATCTAGTATCCTCCTGTCGAGCCATATGTCCAGCGCACTACCATTTTAGTTTCGCAATACGGTCCATAATATCGTCAACTATTTTTCGGCGTCTTATTTCTTCATTTCTGATTTTATCTCGAAGGCTCACGCCGAACATCTATCTGCCTTTCCATGCCCCTATGTGTAATTTTAATTTGTGTATGCTTTTTTCTGTTAGTGCTGCTGTTTCTAGGCCACATGTCAACATCGGTAGGATACATGTATCGAACATTTTTCTTTTCAGGCATACTGGGATTTTCAAACAATCTATCTTTTCTAAAATCATGTTTTATATAAATGTATAGGCTATGTTTCTTACAAAATCTTAAATTTAGTAAATTAATGTATATTATAGATATCTCACAGAGATAAAACTGTATTTCTTATGGGAAAGTAGGTATAGAAGTCATTTGGGTGTACATAGGACTTATGACCTATCTTTATGGTTGGCTTAAGTGATCACTTTACACAATGTAACATTCGCCATTTCCACCCATGATAGAATATACCATGCTTATTCATTTTTTTGGAAGTTGTATATATGTTCAAATTGCGTGGAGAGCTTTCTCATATGAGTTGTAATCGCCTTTCCATGCGGCCTGTACAAAGCCATTTTCATTCCCCTAAATCCCCACAGATGTCGCTAATGAGGAAATCTACAATTTGACATAAATCCAGCAGCACTGTTCTGAAAGATTTGAACAAACTCAAAAATATTTTAAATTTAGTAACCCTCGATAACTGCATTCGACTTTCTTTGATTTTTTACCCCCATTTTTTTTCTTGAAATGAGTTTCTTGTGAGTTAATGAATTATATATATAATATAATATTAGTTTACCATATTTTTGACGTAAAACATGATTAAATCACATTCGCTCCACTTTCGTTTGTAAAATATTACATCGCTAAAACAGGGAGTTAGGAAGTTTTAAAAATCTGAACTCCAGTTTTAAAAATCTGCACTCCGCTGAAAATATTCGCAGCGCATCGGAAACCCCCTCACAACATGTTTGGAGACGTGGTGATGGATGACCGGCCCGAAGTTGGCCGAGTTTTTCAGGAGCCGCGATAACTTCACGTCTTCGCGCCAACTTCTCACTTATCTCGCGCGGACACTGAACCGACTAGAGGAGATCCAATTTAAGATTTGGCGCGAGGCATCCGAGAGAGAAGATTGATGATGGATACAGAAGCGGAACTTTAGGCCGCGCGTCCACGGATTAGATTTTTATGAGATCAATATCTGAGATAGTGTCATGCGAGGCGACTATCGGTTGTCGTGGTCGCACACCATGTATCATGTCTAAGGCTAATAATGTAATAAGAATTGGCGAGTGCCAATTCTTGCCTCACTTTACGCTTATTACATGCCAAATGTAGGCCTGCTGACATAAGCATATAAGTAAAAAAAAAATAAGTATATTTTTTGTAAAAAATGTTTTTTTGCTTTCATTAGCTTACTACAAGGCTTAAGTACTATTTTTCAAGACAATTAGCTTAACAAAATATTATTATTTACACGGAAAACATTAAGTTTTTGGTTAGTCACTACCTGAGAGCGTTTTATGGTACTTATTTTGTGAAGGTGTTATTGTGTGAATACTGAAGGTGTTAGTGTGTGGTACTATGGACGTGCAGTGTCATTTACATTACATGTCCTGACGAAGAGACGGGTAGGTCTTGAAACCGGCAGACTAAAAATCTCAGTAAGTGGTTTGCCGCGTTCACTATCATACATACTCTAAAGCACGCTCTTCAATTGGTGACACTTTTAATAGAGCCGTCGTCCAATATTTTGTTAATCTACTCGTGCCAGGTCTTTTATGGATTTACGTGAATCCACTTTCAAATTTTAAAATGACTTCATTTTAATCATTTTCATTACCATTCACTTCTCGCTTATACGCTCCACAATACCAAATGTGTTTTCTCATCTCATCTCATCTCATTATTTTTAATCTCAGTGACTCTTGCTTTATTCTGATGGCTATTCTGCAAACGGTTCTACGTTCATTTAAAATTAATCAAAATTTAAACTTAATTAAACTTTGTAATGCAAATATGTTGAGTGTATTTAATACGACTATAGTTTTGTTGTTTAAGGAACAATTCCTCAGAATTCGCCAACCATATAATTAATACCAATAATTCTTTTGATAATCATAGACTAAAACTCTAACACTCGGTTTCTCATAAAGGTTTGACAATGAACAGTTTGGAAACCGCTTAAATTCTAAAGAACTTGACTTCTGAGAAAAAACTCATAAACAACATCGCATTCTTACATTGCTCAGCATCTTCCCTTAAAGACCAAACAAAAAAATTACCCCCTATGCTCCGCTACCCTTTAATCTACGCAAATATTTTCATAATTTCTGTATTTAGGTTAGTTATAAATTACACCTGATGCTGAGAGGGACTGCTCCCCTTGAAACTATGGTCGTGTTAAATTAACTCCATTACAAAGTGTGTGCATTACTTTTTTAAATTTAATTTAAATTAAAATAATTATGTCGTACAACAAAGTAACTGCCATATAAATTAATAAGTTCTACGTTCACTCAAAATTTATTTATTCTATTCTCTATTATTCTATCTTTCATTAATTGCATTAGTTGCGTGTATAAGAATCATCGGTTTTAGATGACTTTTGTATCAATTTTACTTATGTATTTTAATTAGTTTTGTCTCATTAAAATCTCTGAGATTTATCTCACCGAGTCGACACGGGCTATTAGAAAAGAGAACCGATTAAAATTATTAGAAAAAGCCTTTAAAATGCGCGGTTGTGCGTCGCGTCATCAGATGTCGTGATTAATGAAGGCTGTCAATTTGAAATGTCGAGAGATAATATGATGAAACTGTAATTATCAAGAGCATCGGGGGGGTGACATGACACAGACATTTTGTCGACGGCATCTGATAATGGAAAAAACATGTAATTTATTAGTGGCTCACTAATAATACTATTTTATATTATATAAATATAAACCTGTGCTGTAATATTGATTTTAAAATAGAGATGCAAACACGGAATATACATGTCAGTATTATTTATTTTTAGCGAAATTTGAAATAAATTAAATTTTTATAAATATTATTATTAAGTTCTACGGGTTAAGTATTTTTATGTGTAACAGCTGTTTCGGCTTGTAAGGCCGTTATCAAACAGTGGATATACCACGTACAAACGACTTATTTATAAAATTTTAAGTTACCCCTTCCCCTTTAGAGTAATTAGATATTTGTGGTGAAGCCCTGTAGTAATGTACGTTTTTTCCCGGGCACTTATCATTAAAGGTGCCTCGGTTAACGTTATGCTTTGTTATCAAATTTCCCAGCTTTCTGCAAGTGTTATTTATAAATATTATTTTAATTTATGTCCTTGATTATTGGTTTTTTAAAGATATTTAGAAGTGGAGAGAAGATCATTTTTTGTTGATTATTTAAAAGTTTAATATTTGGATCCTTTTTATATTTATTTATTTCTAGTTGCTCTTAATATTTGTCGTGTCAGTGTATACGTGTCAGTATTCTTAATATTTTCAAATTAACCTAAACGAGGTTTAACTTGCTGGTGTGGGGTGGTGAATAGGAATCGAACCGCCGATCAATGGATCACTAGGCGAGAATCATAACCACTACACAAATAAGCTTCTTTAAAGTTCCTCTAAGCTACAATATTCATAAATTTTTAATCCACACATAATTTCCACAACACGTATTTCCGAAAAATTAGGACTTATTACATTCCATTATAATTTCCCCTGGCATTTAATCCCTCTTATTCTCATGATAACGGCACAGTTATAATGTTTTAGATAAAATATATAATGTACTTATTAATGCATGTGTAAAGATTCTACGAGAAATGTCAAGACGTCTGAAAATTTTAGAAAATGACGGACCGCAAAAAAATCTTTTGGTCGGGTTATTAAACCAACTATATTCTAATATAGAAAAACATCACTTATGTGGAAATTCAAATCATTACAACTACCTCAGTCAGTACTTAATTAATTATTAATTTGTATTTTCACCTAAGCCACATTTTTCTGTTTTTGAATGCGGTTGATTTAATACTTCAACTATCGATGAGATACTTTGTCACTCTCGAAACTAGAATAGTCAAATATATAATATTTAATTAAACTCAATTAGAAAAAAACGTAGTTATATTCAATGCATTTGAATTTGATCATGAATTATCTCTACAATATTGTCACGTGTCATGGCTACAGGAGGAATTAAAGAAAACGCTGGGATTTAACACAGGATTTATTGAATACCGATTAATTAATTAAACTAATGTACAAGGTCACTTATCACTATTAAATGTAACGCTGTTCTTTGAATTAAACTATTTCGCAATTTTTTCGTAAATAGACACTTTATATTCGCTTTAATACTTTATTCACTTGAATATTCCATCAATTTCCGCACTTATTAATTTCGCTTCTAAGAACTTTCCAGAATCTTCGCTGTCGAATTACGCTCGCTTGGCACCACTGCTTCTCGCCGCTACCATTGTCTTTGCCGGACTGACCCACAGCCCGCGGCTACCTTCGCTTTTGTTATCGCTGTCAGACGCGCACGGAAAAATAACTGAAAACTTGCTCCCGCGTGTCGTATTTATAGAGGCTAATGCTGTTATCGAAATTTCGAGAGGCTTCCCGCGTTTTCGAGAAGTTTCTCGCGTTTTCCAGACTTTTGAAGATGTCTCTCGTAAGTCGTAGATTATGCCAGGCTGTTCTGGAATGTTCTTTAGTATTGTGATCATTTCAAACAACTGTCACCCGACATGAGTGCGCGATTCCCCTTAGCCTCGTTACAATATAAACGCCATTTTCATCAAAAATATTTATATTGAATATTTTTGGAACACGCTGATACACTAATCCGATTGAATCCCTAAGTGGAACGAGTCGGAAAACTTTAATTTAGAATGCGGAACCTGTTGGCAAAAATGAAGCCGGCAATTTCAACCAAACCAAATTAGCTTTAGGTTTGAGTCTAGAATACGCAGGACCTGAACAACATCAAATATCTAGGTAGATAATTTTTTAATATCTAATTGTTTTGATGTCGTCATCTACATCAGACACTTTCTACCTGCTGCTGGATATGTCCTCATTATTACTATCTGTTAACATATGTAATTAGCGATCCTTTTATTTTTTAAAAGTCAAAATGCGCGCCAAAAGTAAAACAATGGTAATTTTAATTTTAACTAAATTTAATTTTGTAAAGCACACACGTTGAGCTAATTTAACACGATTATAGTTCCGAGAGAAGCAGTCTCTCTCATCATCAGGTGTAACTAACCTAAATACAGAAATTATTAAAATATATGCGTAGAGTACCGGGTCGCGAAGCAGTGGGGGTTATTTATTGTGTGGTCTTTAAGGGGAAGTTGCTGAGTAGCGGAGACTTATCTAAGAATGTGAGTTTTTTTCTCAGAATTCAAGATGCGAGTGACTGCTTCTCTCGAAACTATAGTCGTGTTAAATCAACTCAAAGTGTGTGCATTACAAAGTTCAATTTAGTTTAAATTAAAATAATCATGTCGCACCAATAATATTTTCAAAAGTAATTTTCACATTAAAAGATTACTTTTCAAAACCATATCCAGACCTTCGAATGCCCTCCAACAATTTAAACTGTATTCCCGATCGAAGGCAGCACTTTAATCATCAAAACTCCGTAGGCGAATTGAATTGTAGCCGCAGCGAACAAGTGACATTTCCAATAGGGGCGTGGTGCATTCAAGGCTTTCATCCTGGTTGCTTTCTTCTTAAATGGGGTTAAACTCCGGAGACAGAATGGTTGCCAAAATTGCCTCGCAGTATTGTGTACGAGAACAATTTGTATGCAGCTTTCATGCACTGTAGGGCGCGGTGCAATAGCGATCAAGGCAGCTGTACAAAAATATTATTTTGAATAAAAATATCAAAATTATGTTATCAGGAGATTCAGAAACGGAAATAAATACACGTATTCGATGACATTTTAGATAAAATAATAAAGCACTAGAAATGTCTGGAAAGGAGTGATAAAATCGCTGCGTAGATCGGTTGTTTTTAACAGGGAAGAAATGCCATAGAAAGAGCGAAATAGACAGCGATGGGCGTATATTAACCAACAATAAAATATCTACTGATGTGTGAGAAATGTTCGATAGTAATCAGAGCAATACTAATGACTTGAATCAGAATTTCTAGATATAAGTGGAAGATTCTCGAGTGGCTAGTGCGAGATTTAGTGCGAATTTGTGAATAGGTCTCCAGTTGAAAACGTATCCTGTGATTAAAATAACTTATTGGTTTCAAGTATAACATACATTCTGATATCATGCGACTTAAAGAATAATATTTTCGTTTTCGTAATTCAATAGTACCTACTATAAGCATTAAAACTTTTCACAATATTGTAACGAAATGACAAAAGAGATTACGCAGGTACAGAATCCCTCGTAAATATGTCAATGACAACAAAAACATCGAAACTCCTAGGACCTTCCACTACATTATGAACACACTACGGCACTCTGGAATTAGCTACAACATTCGAGAAACGACTAAAACAGTCAGAATGCGGCGAGAACCTACTAAAAACGTCGGGAATGTTCAGAAAGCCAATATTTTTGCTATAAAAGCGAAGCCGTGTCGCGGCCATAATTTATTTGAGTCTTGTTTTGTTCGGGTTGAAGTGCGTCGCGGACGACGGCCAGGTTTTCCCAGTCATGAAATTGCGAAGCGACAGATATCGAGCGAATAATCGGGCGAATACTTACCCAAGTGGCGAAATAAATAAAATCGACAAATAATTGCGAGAATTGGATAGAACGTTCCAGTGAATATTAAACAAAGTGTTCATATGCGAGTGATATATTACGAATAGCGTCAAGCTTACTTCGTGTTAAGTGACTTTGAAAATTTAGTAATAAGTTAATAATGAATGAATAAATGGCCAATTCATTTCCAGTGTTTTCATTTGACACCCGCATTCACGACTCTTGTCAATATAATGATTTTTTTTAATATTTCTAATAAAAAAAATCACATTTTAAAATACATATTCTTGCACTCAGTTGAAAAACGATGTATCACTTGAAAATGTACACTTTTCATGCGTGAAATTGGTGAATGTGAAATTGTGTAATGTGATTACATAATCCAGCCGTACAATAGGTTTTAAGCCCTGTAAACACCCAATAGACTTCCATTACTACTTTCCCATATATATAGTTTCGCCCCTGTGAGACATCTATTACATATCTTAATTAAATATACCTACTATGGTTTCCCCCTCCTCATCCTTGCACAGTGAAGAGGTTTTGTGTTTCTTCCTTCCTGCCTGCCTGGATGACAACTTTAGCATAAAAAAAAAACGAATTGGGTGGAAAAAGTGTAGAACCGATACGGGAGTTACTGCTCATAAAACGGCCCTAAGTATGTAGTAGGTCCCTGTTCATTGGTCCCAAAGCATACCTCATGTAAAAACATACATAGTTGATTGAAGAAAGATAAAAAAATATATCCATCAAAGGACTTTCAAGGCAATTGCAGATTTCTTCAGGACAGAGACGCTTGGCGAACATTCTTGAATCGCATAGCGAAAAAGAAAACGATATGATTTTTTCATTTCTTAATTAGGTGAACATATCGTCAAGTTTTTAATAAAACATTTTCTGGAGTGAATTCACGATTCCTTCCATGTTCCCACGCACCCCATTGTTGAAATGGAATATCCCGCGGGAATAACTAGCTTCCTGTTTCACTTCTCTGGAGAATTAAGTTCCAGATATCACACCCCTATTATAAAAGGTAATTAGGTTGGACTCTACGTGCTTGGAATGAAACTATATCTATTTTAAATGCAGTGGAAAACTCAGACGCCCTTAATTAAAAGGTGCCTCGGCTAAGCTACAAAATACGTTTCAAGGGAGGAATTTACCAATATTACACAAGAGTCATTCACTGAATTAACATTTTGCAGTAAGACATGCTTCTTGCAAAACACGACTAGCACAGTTAAATCACATTTAGGGTTGGGCGTTTCGCCGGCTCGTTCCATTCGGTATTCCACTTCTTTACCGTATCTCATTCAGACAGTAGCGTCTTTCGCAGAGTGCCTCTTCGCAACATTATTTTGTATTAAGAATCACTAAAACAATTAGAATTTCATTGGTTACAGTCACAGACCACCAAAGTAAATAGACATGAATTAAATTTCTTGGTATTTCAACCCAGTGCCACAGCTGGTTCCAATAATTTAAGTTTGTTAAGTCCCTTAGACGTATATGTGGCAAATCCATGTATGATAGAGTAAAGAATGAAGATATTAGAAATGAATGTAAAGCTGATCGTAGCATAATACATAGAATAAAAATAGAGTCGCTCAGGTGGTTTGGGCATGTTGAGCGAATGAATGAGGAAAGAATGGTAAGAAAGATATATGATGCAAGTGGCGCCAGAAAGAGAGGGCGACCACGGAAGATGTGGCATAACCAGATTAACCAGATACTGGAAGACGATCCTGTTAGAAGCCTGAACAATCGTCGAGTTTGTAGACGAAGCGAAAGTTGTATGCCAGGACAGAAGAGTATGGCGCTCTATCCTCTCTGCCTACCCCCACGGGGAAACGGCGTGATGGTAAGTTAGTTAGTTAAGTTATTGTTTGCTAGTTTGACTTGTTTAAAAAAATTACTACGAGCTTGTAAATTTTGAAACAATTATAAAGATCAAACTGAATGCTCTCAAAAAGTATGTCTTAATAAATTAGTAGCGCTTTCTTAAAAAATACGTTGGTAGGGAATTAAAATTTTGAACTTTAATTGCATTATAAATGTTTCTTATATATACGTAAGTTGGTTATTTTTTTACTGTGACTAGGGATTATCCCGAACGTTTTTCTGGTCCTGTAAGCCTGGAATTGAAAAACGTTAATCCTGAGATTTCCGGGATCGATACAAAACAATATTTTAAAAGAGAATAATGTCCCATGAGTCCCGGAATTACCAAATGTGCTATATGCCGGTCCGGCCGCGATCTGTTTCACTCGCATACATACATGCCTGAGTGAAATAAAGCGCGGCTCGACTCGTGACGTCATTGTTCGATTTGATACCAAATCCATTTGAATTTAAATTTATTTACTCTATCTTTTTTTTAATGTATTACTCTATCGATGGGGTCAAGTTTAATGCACTGGATTTAAACCATGTTGTTCGTGGCAGAATTATATGTAAAATGGAAGATGGACATCTACCAAATAACAAAATTGACAAAATTCCGCAATAGATAATTAATCAGAGATATCCCGCTTATGGAAACGGTCGCGCTCATATTTTTTTGATTGGCTATTATTTTTACAAATATTTTTATTACGTCACAATACTTAATTTTTCCAAACTAAAAAACCTTCTGTTTGTTTCTATTATTATTTCTTTATGTATAATGATATGTATCTATGTATTTTTTCTTTTAAATAAAGACTTATCTTACGGCCGTGCCGCTTCGCAACGGTTTATACGACCGGCAAGATGCAGCACAGTCCTGCTTGTTAGTTGAAGAAAATGTCAACCTGGAGACGATTGAGTAGGACCGATATGGAAGCCTTTGATTTTAGAACGGTCCTGGGTAAGCGATGGGTGCCATTCACTGTTTGTCTCTATTAAAAGTGAAAAATCAAAATTATTTTTTATTTTTTACAGCATAAACGTGCAGGAGCTCCTTAACTTTTTTATTCATCTCTTAAATCTCGTTTTTACACTTCGGTTCTCTTTTATGTGCGTTTCACAAAATACGCAGAATTTAAGGACAGTAAATTAATTAATTTTTGATGTTTGCAAAATTATTCTGACAAATTTTAAAATTCTTAAAATACGACTTTGGACATGACATCAAAAAACGCGAAAGCAATGAAAAATTTTCGTCGTAAACGGTTCTTTTGTTGTATCCGAGTCTCGAGATTATTTTTCTGACATGGCTTTATACACTTTTATGAGGACCATCAAAGGGAGAATAAAATATCAAGTTTACAGACATTCGGGGATCCTTCAGGGCCGATAGTATGAAACGTGTTCATGTATTTCAACCCCATTCAAGTCATACACGCAGCCTTTACCCTGCGCCATCATCCCTGCGATAGGCGGAGGTTCACAATATCGCGGGCTTTATCCGTAAGCAAATCAATGTAGGTTTTATTAAAAACCGATATCGTCTCGGTATCCACGGGCGATATTATACGGGGAGCATTTTAATGTATAGAAGCCTTGAAGGGGCTAAGGCTTCGTGGGGGGAAATTATGATCTTAAGTATTTTATTTCAGAGAATATTAAATACGATACGCACATTGAACGTCTTTATGAAAAGGAATACTTGGAATATCTGTATGGATGTATGAATTTAGATGTCAGGGGTGGATTTACGATACAGGGGAGTATTTATGGTGACCTGGGCCCTATACTGTGAAAATTTTTATAATCATGTAGTCGATCATGGGTTGAATCGGTCACTTAAGCGCTCAAAAGAGACTTTCATGTATATTTTCCCATATAACTTCGTTGGTGTGAAAGTTTCATGTCACCCACGAACAAGTACGGCTAGTCCGTAACTTTTGAGGCCTTTGTAGCCTTGACAATGGCACGTGATACCGTGCTGAAACGTCAGCCTAGGTTTTCTCAGGGAGACCATTTATAGGAAACGCGAGATATTTCAGAAACTACTTTTGCTCCTTCTGTGTATAGTTTTTTGGGATATTCTGCCGTGTATATGTGACCTCTCTGGCCAACGTTTCGGATCCCATTGCATATATATATATATATACATGTATATATAAATATATATATGCATGTATATATATATATATATATATATATATATATAGTAATTTTAAATATAATTTTTTAAGCCCTTTCGTTTTCTCTTCGTCTTGTTTATCTTTCCTTTTCTCAGTGATTTAGGGGCCCTCAGCAAACAAGGGAACTCGCTTTCCCTACAAATTCTTCTCGTCCGTCCCTACAAATCCGCCACTGAATACGGTATTTACATATTATACATAAGCTCTTCGTCTTAATTAATTTCGTAAGGTAAATCTCGATGATAAAAAGACTTAAAAATTCAATGACTGTAAATGTCTTTATATTTTTTTAATATAAAAGTATTTAAATTTATAATAAGCCGTGTAATGTAAGATATTCTTAAGTATTATTGAGAATATTTTCATTTGAATATCGATGAAAATATTAAATAGGAATTTAATTATTTTAAAATACCTGCTATGATGGAATATGAAACCACGTATTTTATTGCCCAGTACTTCAATCAATTCATTAGTGAAAAGGACTAAATAGGGTCGCTATGGTGGTTTTTTCAAGAGGGTATATAAAAATATAGGGTTTTTCAAGAGGGTATATAAAAATATAGGGTATATAAAAATATAGGCCATGATCAGGTAATTCAGACACTGATTCCTGCCAGTATCTCACAATGGAATTAAAAAAAAATGTTAAAATATTTTGATAAAAGTCGTTATTAGTGTTAGCTATAAATACTTATTCTTTAGGAACCGACAGGTAAAAATATCATTATTTTTGACGGGTTACAGCTAGTGAAAAAATAAAATGTAAATAATATTCAGAACAAGATAAAGACTTAACGCAAATCAACAAATACAATTTTGGAATGAGTTTCAGATTAACAAGTTTTTACACAGTACGTAATACAATTTTTATGATAAATCAAAATAAATTATACCTTAATGATAATATGAATTGTAAATAATATTCAGAAAAATGCAACGACCACCGCAAATCAATAAATACACATAGATGATGTTGAATATTTGAGAAACCTGATCGCTGTGAACATCGTACGTTTAAATAAATTCCAATTTTTTATTAAGTAAAGACATTAGAGCCTCCAATCCGAATATTCAAACCTCGAATATATTCGCCTGTTTCAAAGTATTCGTTATTCTAATACTTTAAAAAGTATTCGCTCATATTTAAATTATAAGACTTTTAATATTTTTACAAACGAAACCAAGGTTTACGAACCCTAAAAGTTATGGGCAATATAATGAAGTCAGGCGTCTTTTGCATTTGACTTTTTTTTAAGTCATGCTTACCTTTATAGTTTTATTACAATAAGCACTTACGTTTACAACACTTTGTATTGTCGGTTTTCTATTATTCTTTAGTATTAAGCTTTCATAAATATTTGAGCCGACAAACAAGAAGTTATATACAAAATAATTTTCAAAAAACTTGTACGTGGGATGTGCGATATGAAGTAGGTAATATAAACATATCTAAAATTTTGTCAGATATCGAGATATTTTTTTTTGCTTTTTTTTTAATTTGTATTTCTTAATTCAACATTATTTTTCAATATATTTTTTATTGTTTTTTTTATAACGTACTACAATTATTGTGTTTCTTTTTAAATATATATAATGTATTTATCATCCGAAGTAAATTATTCCTTTCTTAAAAATTTTACGAATATATTCAAATATATTATCATTCTATTCGATATTCGAATAGTTGGAATCACGAAAGGTACCAATGAATGACTTTTATTGAATTACTTTGATTTGTGGTACCAAAGTATTGTTTGTCGTCTAATTCGGTAACAGCTCATTGACTATTAATACTGTGTCTCCGGATATTGGCATCTGTCCAAAGCATTGATGACACTGTTACGGCTCCATGTATCGATCGACACTTATTGTCTTTAGCTAGGTACTTAACGTTTAGTCGCAAAAAATACGTAATGGTTGTCGAATAAGCTTTTTGAAATATCACTTTAGCAGGTGACATTAAAAAAATATTTCCACACAAATAAAAAAAACATGTTGATGATGCAGATTTCTTCTTTTCAAGTTAAATTAAGCAAATCAAAAATAATTTACTTAAAATAAATTAATTTACTTTCTAATAATATCAAAATGTTTTTATAGTAACATGATTTATATTAATTGATAATAAAAAGTTTAAAACAAATATTTTAATTATCAACATGTTACGGAGCCATTAGAGGGGCGTGCAGAAAGAACAAAGACTTTTTCCTAAGCAAATATTTTAATGGACCCTGCAATGGGATCCGAAACGTCGGCCAGAGAGGTCACATGTACACGGCAGAATATCCCAGAAAACTTTACACAGAAGATTCTGAACGGCAGTGCAAACCTAAGAACATTTTCAATGTTTTTAAATTCACACTAAATGTTTGTGAAATATTTCGCGCAGGTTCGTACCATTTCACGTCACTTGTCTGTGGAGCACTTTTTATAGCTTTGTTTCTATCGCATAGATTATTATAGAAAATATTTCGCTCGCAAATAGGCACTTAGGTAGTCCCCCACTGGCGTATATTTGTCGCTTGGTCACAATATACAAAACGTTGATTTTTCGATGTCTCGAGAACTTTCTGCTAGTTTCTCCGTATTTCTAGTAGTTATGAGAATAGCTCAGTTGATTCTAGATTCTTTTGGACCGTTCGATAGTTACTTTTCGTGTTTCTATGCGACACGGACGGAGGTGAAAGTAAAACAGCATAAAAGTGAGTTACCGTGAGTTTTCAGGTTGCCAGGAAAAATTCAACCCATTCACACCATTTTTGTTATCACATTTCCTACCCCGTCGGCTTTTACCTCATCCCCCAGCGCAGCCACCACCTTCGCTGAGGCACTTCTGTAGCATTTTTGTTTCTCCCTTTTCTGACGTTACGTGTTGTCAGTGCCGCAATATTTCAGAGCTTGTAACATTTTAAAAATAATTCGTAACACTGGTTACGGGAAAAATTACCATGCAATATTGTCATTGGATCGCGGCGAAGGAAGACCAAACGAAGCGCTTGAAATTAAAAAATCTTTTATCTACAATTTAATTTCAAAAGGATGATTTATTTCAAAGCCAAATTCGTTTCTTGTTAAAATATGTTCTTTTCAAACAATTACACTGTGGTAAGCTTTTTAATGTGTAACATCTTTCTTCTCGCTTTCCTGCAATCGTGAAAAATAATGTAAATGAGTAATAGGAAATAAGATGCGCGCAATTTCATTTAACCAATGAGCGCGCGGAGCACGCGCGATGGACAAAAAACATCGTCCAAAACAAATCAATGTCCAGTAAGTGCCATAACAGCGAAGACGCACACTACCAATAGCCAATGCTTTTAATTTTGTATATATGTGTCAAGTGTGGATGTTGTAACTTTGATATATTTTGGCTCATATCTTCGAAACTATCCAACAAATTTTACATTAATGTAAACAATAACTACCCTTAATGTTTAGATTTACAAATTTTATGTTATTTAAGTGATTATTTTTAAATATTTATTCAAAGTTTTCATACAACGTATATAGTGGTACACTACCGCCATCAATGAAAATAAATAAAAACATATAATTGAGCAAACGCATGTCTAAATAAAATGCGTTGTAGATATATACGGTACCTACCCATTGCGGCAAAATTCAATGATAAATAAATGCGCATACATTTTCTTTGCTTGTATTCACTAATTAATAAATATATACGTATCTTATTAGCTTTTTAAAATTTTGATATTAATTTCCGTTGCTGCTCTGTTGATATTTTTAATTGTGAGCTGTCAAATGTTACACATCATATGCGAGCACTGTGAGGCTCGCTCGTTTTTTGGTTACATGCAAGGCACGCCCTTGGTCGTATAGGTACGTCTGTAAAATATTAAACCTTACCCTTCTGCAAGATTTCACGTCGTTTACTAACGGTTTTTCATATTTGCCTTCACAAAGAGCCAGCCACGGCTTGATTTAAAACGGCAGGAACGGCATTAGCATAAAAACCGGCCAGGCGAGGAGAGTTTATGCAGTGTTTGCATTCTACCTGTGTGAGGGTGAGAATGCTGGCGGCTGACAAAGGGTTGAAACAGTCTACACCGAGCTTAGGAAACACCCTGTTGGACAAGGGCGGCTCCAGGCACTGGTCAAACCTCACCCTCACCCACACCCAGCCAACATCGTTCACGGAAACTTTCACATTAGGTTGATGCATAATTATCCGGTGTTTTTTTTATATGTAACATTTTTGCGATCGGTTTATGGAAGGAAGTAGGAATGAAAAAGTGTTCCGATTTCAAATTTATTAATTTTATTCGGCAGATGCGACTTTGACATCAGGCGTCGGAAGATAATGTCAAATTCGATAAATTAGGTTATGTTGAATAATCTCTAGATAACTTTGGCTTAGAAAAGAATTGTTCGACAAAAATATTGTTTCTGACAAAAAAAAAATTGGTTGTAAAATAATTTTATCCTAAATGAAGCTATTTTATTCTAAGTGTTAAGAAAAAATATAAATAAAATCAGCTGTTCATTTGTCATATACTTTTCAAATATGAGCTTGTTTTATGCGATATATATTCACATGTATGTTTAATGGTACTTACGTAACTTTTTGGTTCTAAACCATTTTTTGGTTTTTTTAACGCGATTTTAACGTTTTCTCTAAATGAATTAAATGAATTAAACATTGCTTCGAAATTTTTGATATGTAATATCTTTATGGTTCTTGGGAAGCCGTAGACTTCTTTACCGAGTCGTTGGTGAGTACTTTCAAATTAGTACAAATAAGAATTTTTACATTGATTTTGTGGAAAAACAATTAATTAATTGATTAGATCTGACACAATGATCTGATGTTACTAATGTAAAGGAAAAAATAAGCTTAGAATTAAAATACATTATTTTTTAATACACCCTGTATTAAAAAAGACACCTTAGGTAATAAAAATACAGTTCTTCATTTTCTCACGTAGCGTGGCTAGGGAGGAATGAATGAAAAAAACTGGAAATTAATTAGCAAATTAATTATTCAATGTGAAAAGTAATTCAACACAAGTAAAACTTAACGCTTTTCTTAAATCCGTACTATTTCACAATATTTCACTCATTATTATCATTGGGTAGCACGTTTTTATCGTTCGTAGAATATTAAATTCTCGCACATAAAAGTCGCTCCGGTTAATTTTATTTTATTATTTTAATTAGGTACTTAGCTCGATTATTTCGCCTTATTTATCTCTTCTATTATTTCACGATTTTTTATTGTAACATTCGTCACAATAAAATTTTTACCCGAAATGCTTCAAAAAATTATGAAAGAAAGAAGTTTTGTCAGAATCTAGAAGATACAGCCAGAACAGCAGAAGAAGCTAAACGTCATACCAAAAATCGTGTTCCAGAAGAGCTTCAAATTCAGGAAAAAGTGTTCGTAAAAATGTTTTATATATGGTAGAATAAAATTAATACAGTTGAATAAACAAAAAAAATTTCCAGAAAAACGAACCTCGTATGTACAACTTTTAACTCCAAATTATTGCTAATATGACTGATTATCTCCATCTGAACCATAATTTTTCGGAGAATTTTTTTTTTCAAAAAAATTCTCCGACTTTTCCGAGGTATTTGCGTCATTTCAACAGGGAAATAACCGCGGGCGAGAAGGAAATACACGACATGAGACATGTGCACAGTGTTTTAGAAGAAAGAGACATCTCTTTGCGGGTTCTAGAGCAGGAAAAAGAGCCACCATTGTTGATCAGATTTAAAAATATTAAAAATTTAATAAAAATATGGAGATATTTTTGAGTATGTGCAATTTATAAATAAAATCTACTGGTTTTTGTCTTCTGGGGTATTATTCCATGTTTTTATGACCTTTCTAGCTGATGTTTCGAATCCTATTGCAGGGTTTAAGGGTATCAGGGCTGATGTTGATGATTAGAGTGTGGGTGTTGTGATTAAGTATTGGCAAGTCAATACTTGACCACAACACTCAAAACAACATCAGCCCTGATAATGGATCCTGCAATGGGATCCGAAACGTCGGCAAAAAATGTCGTAAGAACACGGAATAATACCCAGAAGATACAAATCAGAAGATTCTGAGTGACCGTGAAAATCTTAGAATATTCTTATAAAAATAATGTTGCTTCATACTCTAGTCAAAAATGGGTACCTTATTATGCGATGCCATAATACATATACTGGTTCATGGGGATGACAAATTTCACACATAAATGGCGTTAGTATAAGTCAAAGCTTAACGTATACAAGTTCTAAAAATTTAAATTAAAAAACTTTTTTTTGGATAATTGTTATTAAAGTGATTTTAAGTTGCTGTGGACTAGAGTATGGGCATATTTAAGGTATCTCTAGATCTTGCTGATTGTAATAAACTAATACAACAAAGACAATATTTTTAAACACGTTAAAATTTTTCATGAACACAACCTCTGGATTTTTGTCCTCAGGAAAATCGTCATTAACCAAAATATATTATAAATGTGTCACAGATACGAAGCTATTTACATGGGAAAATTGGTATGAAGTCTTTGGGTGACGACTTATATTGCTGACATAATAATTGATAGATGTGGTGGTCAATCATAGGTGGCATCGGTGAACACTTTGTAAAATGATATATGGTAATTAGTAAGCCGTACCTAAGGACTTTCACTACTTGTTCATCTTTAAGCTATATAAACAGTTTCTTCTCAGTGATACATCTATAATATATCTTTAAAAATATGAATAGAATTTTTGATCACACGAAACATTGTTTAAATACAATTAATGTGTATTTCTCTTGCTTTGATCTAAAAAATTTCTCTTTTCTCCAATAAATCTAAAATCGACAGTTAAAATAATACATTTCCTTTCAGAAACTGATTGCATCTGATCAAATACAAGAACCGTCCACAGGGCGCTAGGTGTCGCCTATTAAAAAATAAATTTATACGGGCGACATTCGATAGATGGCGCCTTCACAGATGAGCTAACAAATAATTTATTCACAATATTATTTTGTATTTCCGTTGCAGACAAAACTTCGGCTGCCCGTAGAACTAAGCCGCACCGTAGATGAGCCAGTATACAAAATAAGTCGATGCTAAATTCGATACAAAATATCCATTTGAAAAATACCACATCTAACATGGTTCCCGCAGACAGAAATAAAATGGTGGCGAACAAAGCATCGGTTAATCTTTTAATACGTCACTTGAGCTGGTGATGGATTGGCCCGCCCCCGCTCCAGCATCCATCATGACTATTCCTGTCCAATTCCCGATGTATCAATCCTCTTCCCGATTATCGTAATGTATTTTTAATCGCAGGCAGGAATGTATGACGCAGGCAAATCCGTCGGATATTCTGTGAAAACCGTAAAACGCTTCTTTTATTTTTACTTATGAAACAATGTAATGATCAGGCTTAAATTTCTATGATGCTATTGGTTCACGTTAAACCATTTTTTAAACAATGATTTCGAAAATACAGTTAAACCTCGCATTGCGAACATAACGCAATAAGACATAGTATTTCTGGATTTCGAGTTATCATTGAAAAAATTATTTATAATGATCTTTTATTTTCAATTTATTTATTTTTTATATGACATTTATATTATAAACATATGTTTTATTCGTAAATGTTATAAACACGTGAGAAAATATAT
The DNA here is from genome assembly GCA_016648135.1 of Agrypnia vestita. Classification (NCBI taxonomy): domain Eukaryota; kingdom Metazoa; phylum Arthropoda; class Insecta; order Trichoptera; family Phryganeidae; genus Agrypnia; species Agrypnia vestita. The sequence goes on from JADDOH010018884.1 coordinate 20,889, forward strand.
AAAAAAACAAAATAGAGAAAACAAACAATAAAATATAAATTCATTCATATCAAAGTGTAGGAAAATCCAGCTTCGGAATTTTTTTATCATGTCAGGTCCCCCCAACGTTGACTATCACCCGAGAGAAAGCGTCCCTGTCCTGGGCAGCACGAAACAGCTCTCCAACACTTCTTATGCCCGTCCAGTCGCGTATATTGCGGAGCCAGGAAATTTGTCTCCTTCCAACACCTCTACGACCCTCTATCTTGCCCATAAGAATCAGGTGGAGCAATTCATATTTTTCTCCTCTGAGCACATTACCCAAATACGATACCTTTCGGAATTTGATATTTGTCAGCAACTCTCTATTCACTCTAGCTCTTAGAAGAACTCTTGTGTTGCTGACCATATCCGTCCAGGGTATCCGGAGCATTCTCCGATGTATCCACATTTCGAGCGCCTCCAGCCGGTTTATGCTACTCACTTTGAGGGTCCACGATTCCACTCCGTACAGCAGGACTGACCATATATAACATTTGACCAGTCGCTGTCGAAGTTTCAGGTTAAGATTGTCATCGCAGAATATCTGTCTCATTTTGTTAAAAGCATTTAATGGATAGAAATCTTAAACTATCTCTACTTGTGTTTAATTTTTTTTAGTTTTTTTTTTATTCGAGTTGTTTTGAGTGTATTAGTTCCGTAGAATATAAATAAATTCAAGTAGATACAACATATACATTTGCAGTTTTCTTTCCATTTAATGATAACCTAAGACCTTTCCATAAAATGCATTCTAAAATAATGGGGTTTAAAGTTTTATGACTTTGGAGGGTTATGTATGATGAGTTTGTATTATGAGAGGAAGAATGTGTCCACCCGTTCAGAGACATGCCCTTCGTGACGGCACATGTCGTTTATTGCATGAGTCCGCACGTAATAAATGAGACGTATTAGCAGAAACTGAATGGATATAGATGAATATAGGTTGTAATTTGTATTCACGATTAACAGTGCTAATTTATTTATAAAGGTAGAGTTTAGTATAGAAAGTATCGCGGACGATGACTACGGCTGTCGGCGAAAGAGTGTTTGTATTTGCGGGCAACTGGGACCTAGTAAGTCGTATCAGGCCTCTGATTGGTGAATGCCAGCTCTGTACGTACGACTAGAAACGCCGCGGACCACGACCATCACAAAAGTAATACTATTGCATATCAACATGAAAAAATATAATGATTTTTTTCATATTTCTAATAATTTAACATCGCATTTTAAATTTTATCTTTTGTTATTAATAACCAATTAAATAAAGTAAATAACCCGTTATTCATTATATTACCCACCTCCATGTCCTCTTGTCAATATTGTACTCTCACTCTCACTTTAATTGTTAACAAACAATTTTAGGGTTTTATATTTGCATATACATGTATCGCAGATGAACAGGTGTTTACATATTTAATATTAATAATACCACCTTTATATTACAAACCAAAACTTCTTGTAGGAAATTCACGTTTGAATTAATGCGATTAGATTATCGTGTAGGTACAATCCACTGCGGTCGCTTCTCTTGGTTACCGATTTCGCCTTGCGGCAACATCAGATCACACATTTCTAACAACTAACCTAGAACTGTGTTATGTCGCACTATTTATACAATGTTCAGTACCTCCGACACAAAAGTACTCAATTGCATGGTATAAATTAAATTTACATTAAAATTAATTT
>JADDOH010018885.1:0-30461 GCA_016648135.1 Agrypnia vestita
TTTTTTGAACTGTGGTAAGCTGTCTGTTTGTCTCAGTTTATTAGGTAGTTTGTTCCATAACTTTGGTCCAGCCACCGCGAAAGCACGATCACCGAAATTAGTTTTGTGGACGCGATTTACGTCTGCTAACCTATTTGTATTAGACGGAGATGCTGAGCGAAGTGTTGGTTGTCTATTATTTGCGGAAAATGGAATGCAGAAGTCGGTTATGTATTGAGGGGCCGTGTTGTGAATAGCCTTAAATATTGTAAGGCAAAGCTTATATTCAATCCTCTCTGGACATCTAAGCCAGTGAAGGTTTTGAAAATGGTTTGAGATGTGCGCAAACTTTGAAACGCCGGTAATGAGTCTTGCGGCGACATTAAATACAGATTGTAATTTGTTTATTTCCTGTTTCGGGAGATGAGCGTAGATACCATTACAGTAGTCTAAGCGAGAGATAACGTATGCATTTGTTAGTGATTTTGTTGCTTCTGTTGGGATGCTTTTGCGAATAGATTTAATGCGGCGTGAAAGAATATAAATGAAAGAAGCTGGTTGTGCTATTAATTTGTTTACTAAGAGACAAGCTTGAATCCAAGTAGACTTCAAGTATTTTGACATCAGTTTTGGGAATTATGTCAATATTTGAAATAGAGTAATTAGTTTGGAGATGACCGAAGCCTCTCTAGTCGTCGCTCTTTACAAGATATCGGATAGCAAAGGTTATTTATGGTTCTCCTCTAAGGATCACCTTCTCTTATCATCCGTTGCACATTACTCTGTATTTTTTCGCTTCATTCAACACTTCATGTACCAGTGCTACTTTTTTCCCATCCCAGGACCTTTTTCCTCCACCATTCAACATATTTTCGACATGCCCAGTGTCTCTTCAGAAACATCTGTCACCTTGGTTCTCTGATACTCAAGCTCAGAAATATTTCAAAAACAGGTCTTATAATTTCTTTCTGGGTCGTATCTTATAATCTTATAACAATAATTTATGTATAATATTGATATCAACGTTCCGTTTTTTTTTATATTACCATGACACTACTGCAATATTATTATAAAAAAATTATCTGATTTTATCATTTTAAGCTAATGCAAACCTGTCCATATTGTAGATATATATATTTTTTTACTTTGCCTATTTAACATTAATTTTATTCGTACGTGCTTCCCATTTTTCAGAAGAATAATACATAAAAAATTTTCAAGGAAGACAACCTTTAGGATTTATCAACATTTAAAAAAGCAGAATATAGATTTATTTTTGTTTTTCTCAGTAAATTTTTACATATTAATGATGAAAAATGAGCATAATGTGAAAAACCTCTACCATGATGATGTACTGGTTTATTATTCTGGTAAATATAAATTCAATGATAAAGTATCGCGCTACATATTAATAAAACGACAAGATTTCAATATAACCATAAAATTTTATTTAAGATACCAAAATAACAATAATTTTTCTGAGTTTACAAATCACATTTTAGAAAGCAGTCACTCTATTTATAAGGAGAACGCCATTTGAATTTTAAACATAAATGAAAGGCCTTTGGTTAGATAATTTAATCACTTAATATGAATACTAAGGCAAACATGAATACACAATTAATTAAGTCTAAGAGATAACCCTTCATTAAATACATTCTCCATTTCGATGTTTTATCTCCCCTTTCTTCCTCTGTGAAGATTTTCCTAACAGACGGTTAATTTATTTCCGTATTTATTTTATGAATTAATCACAGTGCTAAATGACATGGCGATGGAGGCCTATTCGGATCCCAGCTACTGACGAGGAAAATCTCAAGTCTGCATTTACAGTACGATCATTAAGGGGGGGGTAAGGTTAATTCGTACAAAAAAAGGAATGTTTTTGTGAATTTTTTGTGACGTCACAGTTAAAGTCTCTTTATTAAAACCAATATAACATTAAATTATAACATTCGAAAAATATTGTGCAAAATTTTCACGAAGACATATTAAATAATACGGCAATGGCAGCAATTATTCGGACGTATCTCGGAAAAAAAGTAGAATTGTGGTGCCCCTCATAACTTGGCGCTGGAACATCTGAAATCAAAAAATCAAAGTTCATTCGTTAGATAATTATTTTACTCAGGTATAGCTGGGAGGGTATTTTGAAATTTCAATTTTTCACTTTTTGGAACACTTTGAAGGGAAAAACGCGATTTTTTGCGAAAAAAATCTGCTAATTTGTTATTAAAAAATATAAATTATCAACAAATTTGAAAAAAATCTCCAGCGTTACCTCGTAGATTATGTACAGAAATAGTATTCAAAATTTTAAAAGGATCGGTTTAGTAGTTTTGAAGGTACGAGGGGCACCGACTTTGAAAACGTGAGTTGTGGGGAAAACGCTTTAAAGTTTAGAACACTAAAAATCTGATATAAAACGTTGATAAGAAAGTTTTATCGGCTTACCTCACACTGAATCATCAGTGCCAGGTCCATAAAGGATAGGCTTGATGGTATCCAAAACATCCTCGGGAAGAGCACTGTACGTGTGTTTGAACGAATCCACTGCATTAGGGTCGGGTAGGTATAAAAATTCGACAGGTATAAAAATACTCATAACTTCGTCAATTTTGTTCTAATCGACTTGAAATTTTGACACAATATTTTTGAGATATTATGCATTCAGTTAAAAAAATAAAAATAAATCGGGTTCTAGAGAATATAACAGACACCTCATAAAGTGTAACTGACGTTACTTCTAGAGATGGCTTTATTAGAACCAGGGTGCAATCTCTAGCAGAAATACCAAATTTTGAACACAAAAATAAGTTAAAATTTTTTGTCATTGATTTATTTATGTCTATTTTGTTTTTTAATTTATAGAAATTAACTTTGTACACACCACTTTTCTATTGAAAAAAATTTTTACATGTTCCAAAGCCAATGGCTTCTTCATCATGGTAACAAATGTACCTTCATTTGCTATCCTAATGAAGAAGCCATTGGCTTTGAAACATTTTGAATTTTTTTCAATAAAAAATGGTGTGTACAAAGTTAATTTCTATAAATTGTAATTATGTCACCACAAAATAATTTTGCTGTGTTTAAAGAAAGGAGTTCTAGGCAAAAAAAAACGTAAAATTTACAAAACTTCAAAGCTCGGTAAAGCCCTTAAGATGATACGCGATTATTGTTTTTTTTTTACCTTTTTCGCATTCAATGTAAAATCAAGCAATTCGATTCTTCGTACTTCTTGCGATTGTGTTTTTTTTCATACGTGGACGGGACATCCTAATGTACAGGCTATCGTTATACGTTACGTTTATTTTGCTAGTGATCATGTATTTTGTCTTGCTTGCATATATTTAAACACCACATGCTTCGCATACATTTACCACTTGTGTGAGTAGTAGACCTTTCACGGAGTTCGCTTAAAGTTCATCGACGTTATTAATACAAGGTATTAAATTTCAATATTTATATTCAAAACATCTTGTAGGGCAGGTTATAGAGCCTTGCTATACTTCTTATTTGATCTTTATCACCCTCGTTGGGCAAGACGATTGAGTAAATTAGTATGAGGGAGTGCTTAGTCTAAACACCAATTTTATTTAAAGAGGGTACACTTTCTCGAGGGGCGATATGCTCGTGTAAGAGAAAATATACCAGTTTACCGAAAAACAGAAGACATTGTAATGCCTTATAATACCAATGATACTTTATTTAATGTGGCCTTTTCTTTCAATGGTCATTTTTAAAATCTCCGTCCGTAAACCCATGAACCGGTGGACGCACACGGAATTATAGCAATGGACACTCAATTCTTGACAATTTTCTAACGTTTTTAATAAAATTTTGTTAGTGGTCAGTGTGGGGGAGGTTATTTCCACGAATGGATCGCTTAACGTCGTGAAACTAAAGGAGTGGAGCGCATGCCGTGTGAAGAGGGTGGAAAATGAAAATAACGGCCTTAACCCTGACATAACCAGCTGCGTATTTAAAAACTCGTTTATTAAATTTCGTTCTAAATCGGGTCTCTAACACATCTTCTTGTAATAAAGTGCGATTTTTTAAATTATAATTTTTTTTAAATTTTTATTATTATTTCAAAATTTTCGTAGTAAAAAGCTCGCCCTATTTTTTTAATTTATCAAACGTATTCAAATATGCCCTGGAACCAGATGGTCTACCAAGAAATGAACGTTCGTTCATAGATATTTTCGTTGTCTGTGTTTCCAACCGAGAAAGAAATCGGGAACTTTTCTTTGAATATTATTTCGCAATCAAATAATATAAATAACAAATAGTTACTGTGGAAAATTTGGTAACACTCATCTCTTTGGTAGTACTCTGGCGGCTTACAGATATTTTTTCGATAGAGAGATTTTTCATCAAGATCATTAATTTTTTTTAATAATAAAACTTTTTTTTTATTAAAAATATAATAGAAACCTTAAAGGTTTATGGATAACCTTTTTACATGATTCAATATAGGAATATAATAATAATTTAATGTAGATACAAAGTCACATTTTATAGTTGGCCGAGTTATACCTAGGACACGTAATTACCAATAATCTAATGGACGACGACCATATTGACAGGCAAAGACGAGCTCTCAGTGTAAAAGCAAATATGCTGTGTAAGGTTTCGTCTTTGTAGCACCGCTGTAAAAAGAACGCTCTTCCTTGCCTTCTGTGCTCGTTATATACATGTGAACTCTGGACAAATTATAAAAAGAGCAGCATAGAAAGACTTCGCATACAATATAACAACGCCTTCCGTATGATGTTTGGCCTTCCCAGATATTGCAGCGCTTCCGGTATGTTCACTGAGGGACGTGTTCCCAACTTTGCAGCCCTCATAAGATCCAGGGTGGCAGGGATGAGGGAAAGGATATACAGCTCCGGAAATATCTTTATCCTGGAAGCCCGCCTTACTCCAGCATCCAGCATCGATGCACACTGGAGAAAGATACTGGCCCCGCATAATTGACTTGCCATCGTTCGCTAAAGCCGCAAATATACGATATTTTACAATATATTTCTTATAATACTTTTAATACTTATAACACTTCTCCTCTATTTTATAAGATTTTCTTATTTCTCCTTTATTCTATATAATATTTTTAATGTGTGTACCTACTTTTATATAGAATGTGTGGGATCACACGAACCTCCCCACATTCTGGAATACAGTTATATTTATTTTTTTAGCATTTTTGTCACATCTGGTCAAAAATTACATAATATAATTAAATCAACATATATAGGAGTTTTAATTGTCCTCAATCGATTTTTTTCGTTAATACCCCATTTGCTACTTACGCGAGTTTACAGCCCTTAGTGACGCAGGGGTTGAAGCGGGTCTTTTCCACGCAGAGGGCGAAAATTACAATACTTGTGTGGAATACTTGTATCCAGATAATCTACCCCCAAAGCCAGGTAAGAATGCTAAACAAGCTCAGCGTAATTTAGTTTACAATATCACTTTAATGATTGCTGTCTCGAGACTTCTCCCACCGCGATCCCTTAAAACATTTAGCGATTCTGCTAACTTTTGTCGGTTCTTGCGCAAGGGTCGCGACGCAATTTTGCTCCTGGATTAAGGGCGGAAGCGAGTGTTAATTACTATAATGATACGGAGAAGACAAACTTGTAGTAAATAGTTAATTAGGGGATCATCAGATAACCGGATTACTCACAGGTTTAATTAGGCTAATCATGGCTGCCATTGGTTCCACGCCTCGCGAGTTCAAATGGGGATGACGAGTTTAGTGAAACAATAGAGCTAATCTCGCCGCGCGAGCCTGGATGGGAAATTAAATCAATTTTCATCGGATTCATATCAAATCTCTAAATATGTCATATCACATATCTGGGCTCTACCGTAACGACATAGGTACAGGAATGTCAAAAATAATACATTAAAAAAAGTAACCAATAAAAACCAAGTTTTTATTATACTCCTTTCTTTGTAAAATATAACAACAATTAAAGACGAATTAAAACATATAACATAATACTAAACTTACAGTAATTTAATATATTTCTAAAATTTCAGATGTTTTCAGCTTTGATAAGTAAGACACTTCATGCTTCGAAGATTAAATTCTAAAAACATCAGTCAGTCAATTTAGATTTTCGACATTCGTAGTGAAGTATCTATTATGTATACCGACGGAGAAATTCAAATTTAAAAAATATTTCGCGACGTTATAAGGGCCGCCGTTGCTTATCAAACTTTTCTAATGATTCCAATTTGAATAAACCAATAAAATTTCTAAAAATCCGAAATTATATATTACTATAATTATTTATTTTTTTAACGAAAATTTGATAGATCTTCTTGATCGCCACGAGTCTACTTGCCAAAATTCAGCTCGATTGGATCACGGGAAAAGGGTCAAAAATCGATCCAAAGTTTTTTTTGACGGCAAGCCGGCAAGCAAGCAAGCAGACGCCACGAGTTAATATAAAGGGAGTAAAAACTACTGATCCGTAAAACTTTTCAGGAAAAAATAAATGGTTTGAATGGTCTGCACACTGGATTAAAATGACTCGGCCAATTAGGTCATTGGCTATCATAATATTATCATTCTTCTTCTTCTCGTGCCCTGTCCGTTTACCGGACTTTGGCTATCATGTTGGCTATGCCGTCTTTGTTTACTGCGGCCCGGAACAGCTCCACAGTAGACTGGCCAAACCACTGTCTCAAGTTTTTCAGCCATGAAGTCCTCCTTCTTCCAGGGCCCCGACTTCTGGCAATATTTCCCTGCATTATGAGATGCAAGATCTCGTATTTCTCTGGATGTCTCATCACATGCCCTAGATATTGAAGTTTTCGGATTTTTATTGTTTAATAACTTACTTTTCTTTATTCATCCGAGCCATAACATCTTCATTCGTAACTCTGTCCATCCAGCTTATTTTGAGATTTCTTCTGTAGCTCAACATCTCAAATGCCTCAAGTCGCCTTATCAGTTCTTCGGTAAGCGTCCATGCTTCCTTTCCATAGAAACGTAATGAAAACACGTAGCATCTGACCATTCGAATTCGTAATCCTAGTTTGAGATCATGACTGCAGAACATATTTTTCATGCGAAGAAAGAAGGATCGCATCTTTCATTTAAGTTGCAGCCCAATTATACAATACTTTGTACCTTTTCTATAATTATAATATTTTTATTATTATATTTTTATATTTTTTTAATTATATTTTTTTTAATATTATTATATTTTTTTTATTTAATATATGTTAAAAATACAATTTTTATATATTTACATACCAAATTGACATTTTTTTAATACTTTGTAGTCATGTAGACCTCATCAGTGAAGAGAAGCTCTTGATTCTGATGAGGGAGCCTTAGTTCTTATTATTATACATAGGTACATATACGAGTCATTTAATAATACGGTAATAAAGGTAATTTGTTAATGTAGCATTAAAGTGTTTTGAAAAAAGCAATAGGTTTAAATGATTTATGAATTTAAGTTTGATTTTAGGAAATTTTTAATTTGCAGCATATCTCGATAAATTATTGTAGTAGTTAATGGCTTTAAAAATATAGTGGTTCTGCATTTGGGTTGTTTTAAATTTAGGCATTATAAATTTGTTTCCATTTCTAATAAGTTTGAAATATTCCTGGTTTTCTGTAAGGTTCTTTGTATATTTTCAATATGGAAACTTGCTTGAAAATATCATCCACGTTTGGTACTGGAAACAATTAAAAAAATTTACTGAGTTTAGATTTTTTTATAACATTGTGTATAACATGTAACATTTATAACATAATAATATATTGAGGAGTTATCTATGTAACCTGTACAATGTTTGCGCGGTACGCTTCGGGCGGGCCGGGCATTCGTTTGACAACCGCATTGCCTTTTAATCAGGTTTTTTCATAGAAATAAACACTGTAACTATCAAGAAGCCAATTTTTTTTACCGACTAGATTCACCACGAGTCATGCGCACTTAAGCAATTGAAAATGGTTATTCAAATGGCAGGCTTTTATAATTTCTGTATTTATTTATTTATTTATCTTAATAATTTAGTTCCACACATAATGTTGTGTGGGCTAATACATGATTTCACTTGGACATGTTGCATTCCATCTATCATTTAGAAGTTTTTATATTATAATTTTTGCACTTCAGTTTAAACCTCCTTATATTCTCCATGTTTTGAAGTTCCTTTGGCAGCCTATCGAAGATTTTTATACCTTTATACATCATACAATTTTGTGAGGTGTTTTTCTTATTCTTTGGTAGTCTTATGTTATCGTTTCCTCTTGTATTGTAGGAATGAAAATCCTTATTCATCTTCATCCTGTCATCAAAGTATTTGGGTACTAATCCATGTTTAATTTTTAATATTTGGACCATTACATTATATATTATTCTTTGATTTACAGTTTCCAGTTCTAGGGCATTCAGCATTTTTGTTATTTTAATTCTCCTATTACACTTCAGTATTAGACGCATCGCTCTGTTTTTTACTATTTGTAGGTTCTTTAGCATTCCTTCGTTGCTTATAAATAATATACTGGAACAATAATCTATGTGCGGGAGAATCATAGTATTGTGTATTAATCTGATCTACCTGTTTTCCATCAAGGAAGCTCGGGTTCATTTCCACGTATGGGAATATCTTTTTATTTTTATTAATACCTACACTACTTGCAACATATAATACTTTTCACATAGAAAGTATACATGGGAGATTCGGATTTGATAACGATGTGAATATATATTTTTATTGAAAGCGTGGGTAGAATCAGACCATTATCAGTGTTTCTATGGAATTGCCGAAATGTCATAATAAAACAACAATTCTTTACGCACGCCCCCGCTCACCTTTCATACAACACGTTGATTCTGCAATGCCTCGAAAACTTTCTACTAGTTTCTCCATATTTCTAGTGATTATTTAAATAGCCCAGTTGATTCTAGATTCATGTGGACTATTCGAAAGCCTTCGATAAAGCGCAGTCAGACTCTTGTGACAATATTATTATAGACATTTCCTTGACATACGCATATGACATGCTGCACTTTCAGTTTGACAGTCGAAAAGCCCACAGAATACCGCTTAATTCAAATAAAGAGTGGGTCTTGAGATTAGCGTTATTAAAAAAAATACCTGGATCACTCCCAACCCTAATGTATGGAAGTGAAGCCTGGAATTGGCAAAAGAGGAATGAAAGTAGACTGAATGCGGTAGAAATGCGATCACTAAGACGCTCGTATGGAAAATCTTCGGTCGATAGAGTAAGGAATGAAAAAATTAGACTTGAATGCAATGTTGGCTCTAGTGTGGTAGATAAAATAAAGAAAGGAGTGCTGAGATGGTTTAGTCATGTGGAACATATGAACGAGGAAAGGATGGTTAAGAAAATATATGAGGCGAATGTTGAAGGAAACAGAAATAGAGGGCGTCCACGAAAGACCTGGCACGATCAGATACAAGTGTTTGAGGATGACCCCGTTAAAAGCCGCAACAACCGTAGAACTTGTATGAGAAGATGTATGAATGTGGCCGAAGCAAAAGTGGTGTGCCAGGATAGAGGAGTGTGGCGTTCAATCCTCTCTGCCTACCCCTGCAGGGGAACAGCGTAAATAACTAACTAACGGTTAGTTAGTTAGTTATTTAGATGGTAGATGCTATCAACAGTATCGCCATTTATCGTAAGAATTCAAACTTTTGAATCGATTAAACAGTTTAGATATATGGAATAAATTTAACAAGGAAGAATGAAATCCAACAAGAAATAAATATCAGAATAAAATCAAGATACACTTATCAGTTTTCTTTATATTGATAATTTGTACTTAGTTGTCATAGAATTTAAATATTCAATTGTATATAACACTGGTAAAATCGATCTCTCTGCGTGGGATGAAGCTGGGTATCTCATTTATATTAATTAGTCTATGTGATAACCAAATAAATACAGATGAGCTGGACTGATGACATTAAGATGCCTAGATATCTGTATTGAGGGAGAAGTACGCGGAACTGGGGATTATGGAATAACATGGAGGCCTATGTCCAGAAGTGGATATAGATATTTATATTCTTAATTAAAAAATAGAATAGATTAAAGAACTACTGTAATATACTGTAGTGAAACTAATGAGGCTTCAGTTTATGGGATACTGTCGAGACTGACCTGTGAAAGGTAGGTGAGTGCCCAACAGGTTGGACCACATAGGCGATGTCAAGGGATGAATAAGGCTCTGTTATAACTCCCTTGGGGCCTCTTAAGATGATGGAGATTATGAGATTGTTCTAAAGTCATCAAATTCAATTAAACATGACAATATCAATCATTCAAATATAATAAATACCCAGAAAAAATTTGTGCACAACCCACTATTGAATATTTTTCCACTTAAGATTCCATCCCATTCAGATGACATTCCATAATAATTAACACCTCTGACCTCACCATCATCTTCACCGTAACACACTCGCATGGTTTAACTTTTTCAATTTTAGTACACAAACAATCCTGAAGCAGAGACCATTGTTCTCGAAACATGTAAATTGTATAATCTTATAAAGTGGTGAAAACAAAGTGATTCGAATTTTATTTTATTTTAATAATAATGTCACCACACAGTTCAAGCCTTCACTCAGAAGAAAAAATATTCTTCGAACAATTAAGCATAACATTATTATAATTAAGAAATATAATTAAGAAAGAGCCGTTTTAATCTACGCGTGTTTTTATATAATCAAATTTATAATTCCACTTCTCGAAAAACATAAAATATTACGTCCTTGTTTGTTATCACTAAGATACACGGAATCTGCTCACACACTCTAACAGTAAAACACAAAAACAAACATTTCAAAATTCGCCATACATAATTAATTAGACTCGTTTGCTTGTACGTCGAAACAATATTTACATTAATTTAAAAACTGTTCCAACGAAAACATGTATTTCTCGTTTCATATTTTGTGTGGGTTTTGCATCGGTCTGCGGCTCTGGATCTCTCGCAGCAGCCGACCGGAAGCGCTTCCTCTGCGCCGCAGCCTCCCGGAGATAAGGAAAGTAAAGAGACGGGAGATAACGCATTCACAGAGGGCGGACGGATGGATGGGATATACTAATGCATTAACCAAATTGGAGCCTGCGGAAGAAACGGAGAAACGGGGATGAGCGGAAGGCTGTATTTGCTTATGGCGCGGCGCGGGGGAGGTAATAGGGGTGTCAATCATTCGGCTGTTGTACCCTAATATATTTAACCCTTTGACCCGCATCCCGGGAGGAATTATCTGATGGTTATTTATGTATACCGGACTTGTGGTGGGTGATGGTACTTGTTGGATCTATATCGGACGTCTTTCCTTAAAATGCCTTTCCTTTTACAATTCGGCTTGTATCTTGTTATGATATCAAAATGTCTTTGGTGTCCATTCTGTCATAGTCAGTGTGGACACCCTACTCTTAACTTTTTACACAACACTATTCGAGAAGACATTATTGTCACCTGCATTTGCACAAATACCCAACTGCTGAAAACAGGTCATAATTTATTGCTCATTAAACTTCATTTCTTATCACTATTTAATATACACAGACATTCATTTAATTTTCTTATATAGGTATATACCTAAATATAATTTTAACTGTGCTATTATATATATATTTTGTTACTATCCATGCGCATGATTTTTTATATATATTACTTTACTTTCACTATTGCTTTTGTATTATACAATATATACTGTTCTTATTATCCACATTTTATATTTATATACTCAATTAATTGATTAATTAATCTTATAGTTATAAGGTATTTTGTTGTATATATATTTTTTGTTGTCACTATATTGTTCAGCTGCTCATCTCGGCACAGGTTCTTCCTAGTGAGATTAGCGGCTCCATCTCTATGTCATGTAACAAGATGAAGATAAATAAATAAATAAAAATAAATTAATATGATTGTTGCTTTGTGGTGCGACACACACATTTTGAGTTATTTTTTCGCTATTCCATATTACACAGTACATCCGCAATTTAAGGCTTATTTCCGCTAATGACTAAAAATCCCTCCTTCCTACGCACCTGCCCAACTACCAAATAGACATCCATTTTTCTTATTGTAGCAAAACTGACAAGTTTATGTATCAAAATTATGATCCTGTGTGCGAAACGCAAGAAGCGTACGAATTTAAACATATGGAATACAAAAGTAACCCATAAAAACAAAATTTTTCTATACTCCCATTCTTTGTAAAATATAACAATAATTAAATACGAATTAAAACATATAACATAACACTAAACTAACAGAAATTTAATATATTTCTAAAATGTCAGATGTTTTGAGATGTCAAAATTTTGATAGATTCAATTATCATCAATATCGTACCTTATGAATTTCCAGCGTCAAATGATTTAGTCAGAATCAGATTTGAGTATTGTAGAATTCTTCAAAACTAAGCAGAAATCTAAAAGAAATAAATTATTATTTGATTTTTTCCAAAAAAAAAAAACAATTTTTCTGTCATCTGTGAACCAATTGTTTTGTAAATTTTCGAAATTCGTAGTGATGTACCTATTATACCGACGGAGTAATTCAAATTTAGAAAATATTCCGCGATGTTATCGGGTCGCCGCGCCGTTGCTAATCAAACTTTTCTAATGATTCCAATTTAAAAAAACAAAAAAAAATTCTAAAACTCCTAAATTATACTATAATTATTAATTTTTATGGAAAGTTTGATAGATCTTCTTGATCGTCGCACGAGTCTGCTTGCCATGTTTCAACTCGATTGGATCACGGGAAAAGAGTTAAAAATTGATCCAAAATTTTTTCACCCGGCAAGCCGGCAAGCAAGCAGACGCCACGAGTTAAAAGAAAGGAAGTAAAAAGCAAGTGTTTTTATTTCCATACGTGTGATTATGTAATTTTATAAACTTACCTCTGAAACAATAAATTTGTTAAGTTTTCAATATTATCAAATTATAGAAACCTATAGAAATGGAATCAAATATACTTATTTTTCTTAATCTTATACTAAAGGGTCTAAAATATATTTCAAAATCAACCTCAACTTTCCTCAAATTATTCCTCGGTAAATCATAATTTACTAAACTTGCTGTATTATTCCTTGCATTCATTTAAAATACTTTATTTACACTTCTAAAATGCAACAAGCCTAAAATCTACTGAATGTCAGGATATTTTGAGTATGTTCAAATTTCTCAGAACAGTACTGGATTTTTGTCACTGGGACATAATTAATCAATCAATGTATATTACAGATGTCTCACAGAGACGGAACTGCATTTTTAAGGGAAAGTAGGTATAAAAGCCTTTGGGTGAACATAGGGCTGTCGTACGGCTGGCTTAAGTGATCACTTTACACAATGTAACGTTTGCCATTTCCATCCATGATAGAATATACCATGTCTACTAACTTTTGGAAGTTGTATATATATTTAAATTGTACGCCACGTTTCACATATGAGTTGTAACCATCCTTTACGCGGCCGGTACCAAAGCTTTTTCACTCCCCTAATGAGACATCTGTAGTTGATTTTTGGAATTTGTTGGCAATATATTTTATCTGTGTAGTGAATTCGGATGAATTTCGTACTCATCTACTGAATGTCGTTATCTTAAAATCACTCATCCTAGAATTATCCTTAGTCGTTACTAAAGCTCATCTTCCGCATACACCGTCACATTATATGTTTATAGTTGTACTTATAATAAATTTGCAACCCTATTAACAAAGATCAATACAAATTAAACTTTAATATCACAAATACATACGTGAGTATCTTGGTTAGTTACCAGGTGTAGAATAATCCTTGGAGTGCTTCTGGCGTGTGTTCATCTGTCAGTTACTCCCACCGTGGCCTTCAATTTCGGGTACCTTTGCCGTGTGATTTATGCCAGGCATCAAGTGTGGCCCGGGAATGTATTTATTATTCGATAAGGCTCTGTGGGGGAACAATGGGAGGGGGGGCGTGCGGTGGCGGGGGGGGTGGGCGGGGTTTCCATTCAAATAACACTTCAGATCGGGAAAGGAAATATCTCATCCGTCATAAAGGGATGATTTTATATACATGTGTGTGTTTTTAGGCTAAGGGGTTTCCTTTTGACCAAAAAATTCTGAATTGAAACGATTCAATACAGCGAGGAATTTTCTGCGAAAGTATATTATTTCATGTAACGTTGAAATATAATATTCTTCCCTTAAATAAATTATCAAACAGAAGTGAGACAGGGCTGCGTTCTTTTAACCATTAACTTCCTAAAAACGAAAATATATTTCTGCAGGATACTATAAACAAGGTCTCGACGAGATCCGTTTAGAGACACAACTTTCCCAGATTTATGTTTTTTATTGCTAATGGCCAAGTATTTCTAAGCAATCAATTGAATTGGTGGGTCATATGATCCACAAATCATAGCGGCGCGAGACGAAATGACGCACTAAATCAACTAAATTTTTATAGGAACTTAACTGGAGCTCTATTACTCTGTAATTTGCCTAATCGTCACTCGAGAATCTTCCACTAGTCTGTGTAATATTTTATTACATAATTTCTTTCGTAGTGATTAGCTATAGAGAACACTCCGCGCATGCAAATAAGTACTCTGGTGTTTTAATTTGATGGTTGTTTACCCGTTTCACTGATTGCGCTAATGTGATTACTTCATCGTCAATATAAGATAATTGTGTAGTGATGGCGTCATCTATCTGTATAGTGATTATTTTGTTAATGTTCTTGTATAATCCTGTGTATTCCATATACTTTCAGTTCTTTCTAGCCATTCTAAAACTTCCAGACCGTTTTGGAAATCCTAGATTATGTACAGTTGTTATCGATTAAAGATCTCTTGAGAATGTCTTCTTCTTCGTCCGCAATCTTCGTTTGTTTAATGTGGCGAGTACGAGAATTCGGTCATGCTTTGGACATAGTTATTCTCTCTTATTGAATTCTTTTTATCTCACTATTCTATTTCTTATTTAATATTATTCCTTCAGTTCATATAAATTCCCAGTGATCACCAATTTGGCTTCTAGCAACATGCTCAAAGAAAAGCTTGAAAGAATTATTTTCCTACGAATTGTGGAAACCAAAGAGAGAATTGTGAAATCAATGTCAATATATATATATATAAAAAGAAACCCATGTTTCCCTACCCGCCAAGTTTTTTCCACAACCAGCCAAAACCACCCGCCGGTGGTTATGGTCGTGGATAGCTCTTGGTGTCACATCAAAAATATGCATGTTTGGTGGTGGTGGTGGTGGCTGTGCGTGGGTGAGAGTGGGTGACGAAAATGTGCTTTCTAGCACATTTTATTGTTATGGGAAGGCCGCAAATGCTTCAGATTGTTTTAAAATAGGTGCGCTGACTGTGTCGGTGAGTCTAGAAGGTTGCGGAAAAACCTGCTACAGAAATTTCTGGAAGGAGAAGGTTCTAGAAAATTCCCGAAAATTCTATAAGGTTCTAAACTGAGTGGCGGAATGTGTCGGTGGGTTTAGAACGTTCCTGTACATTCGAATTTCTTGAAAAAAAATTCGAATGTACAGGAACTTCTTGTTTTCTAAAAAGTTCTATGACAATCCAAACAGTGTTCGAAAAATCTACGCGTGCGAAGCCGCGCGTGCACAGCTAGTATAAATATATCAATGGAGTGAATTGTAATTGCAATACTTTTTGTTTTAGTTTTTAACTCCCTTTATACTAACTCGTGGCCTCTGCTTGTCTTCTTGTCTGACGAAAAAACTTTGGCTCCATTTTAAACCCCTTTCCCGTGATCCAATCGAGATGAAACTTTGCAAGCAGACTCGTGGCGACGATCAAGAAAATTTGAATGGTTTTTTCGTACAACTTATTAAGTTGTATGAAAATATTTCAACGCGTCTGGTAGACGCGAAACCTGATTATAGTATAATTTTGGATTTTTGTAAATTTTTTATTACTCCCTTTCGTAGCGTCGCCCGAGCGAAGCCCAACGCGTAGGTTAAGCGAA
Organism: Agrypnia vestita; assembly: GCA_016648135.1. Taxonomy (NCBI): domain Eukaryota; kingdom Metazoa; phylum Arthropoda; class Insecta; order Trichoptera; family Phryganeidae; genus Agrypnia; species Agrypnia vestita. The sequence continues at coordinate 15,985 of JADDOH010018885.1, forward strand.
AAAAATGTTTCAACTAGTAAATGAGAAAGGGAGTGTAATAAAAACTTGTTTTTTATTGGTTACTTTTTTTAACATATATTTTCTTTTAACCTTGCATAGGCACACACAACGCTACAAGCATTTTTCCCTTTACCGTTTTATCTGTTCCAAAGACACTGGCCGTAGTCGCGCTCCAGACACAATGAAGTAGTCCTTCCAGCTATGGAGGAAAACTGATTGCTTTCTGCTGGTGTACAATAAATGACATTCCTAGGTCATTTCTTCGACTGTATAGGACAGGAGATCAAAATAGAGGGCGGACTAATCTTTTTGTTGTTGTTTTGAATATTTTGAATATTTTAATTTTTTTTAAGAAGAATTTTATCCCCAGGGGAACAACATTAATCTAAATGTATAGTATATTATATAATTAATTTTCTTTATTGAAATATAATATCTATACCTATAAAACTCAATATCTATCTGTCTGTCTGTCTGTTCTCTATACAAATCCACACAGTTTGTCCGATTCAATTCAAATTTTGCAATCTTATGCTTTGGGACCCGGCGGGTAACATAGGTAACATTTTTCCCCTATTCTCACACCCCTCCCCCTCCCCCTGACATATTTTTGATGCAAACCTTTACCGTTTGACCGATCGGACTCCAAATTTGAAAACTTATTCTTTAGGACTCGGCGAGTAACATAGGCGATATTTCCTCCCTATTCTCACACCCCTTCCCCTCCCCATGACATATTTTCGATGCAAACCTTTACCGTTTGACCGATCGGACTCCAAATTTGGAAAGTTATTCTTTAGGACTCGGCGAGTAACATAGGCGATATTTCACTCTATTCTCATACCCCTTTCCCTCCTCCAGACATATTTTCGATGCAAACCTGTACAGTTTGACCGATCGGACTCAAAACTTGGAAATTTATTCTTTCTTATTCTAAAACAAAATCTTAAATTTAGCCAGTTCCTTAGAACAGTCTAAAGAAAATAAGGAAAAAATGTAAAAAAAATCAATTTTCTTATCAATCTAATTAAGAAACATCAATCTACATCGTAAATATGACTCATGCATACAGATAACATACCGGCTAAGGTTTGAAATAAATAGATACAAGCTGGAAGAAATATTCTAACACAAACCGTAACTGGAGTTTGTTTTTATATTATACCTTTACGAATATTTTCTCTTTCTGTATATTTTTTTTTGTTTTATGTATGTTATCGCTTTTGACTTATTATCGATTTATATCTTTTAGTAGTTCAATTTGTTGTATTCAATTACGTATATTATAACTTTTTATTATATCTTTACTATATTTATCTTCTTATATATCCTATTTTTACTTATATATTTTATAATACAACTGCTCTAAAGCTGCAAAAATTAATTTTATATGATTGTTTATTAACTTTACTTATCTTCTAAACATATATGTATGGAGATACCTCTGTTTTATATCTATAAAATTGCTTAATACCTTTATAGACTATATTATTTCATATTCCCCGCTAAACATATATATATTAAAAATATCGTATGTGGATTATGTTTATTTTGTTTTCTTATTTTTATTTTTCTCTTCTCTTTTTTTATTTTTTAAATATTTTTTTAATTATTTATTTCAAGTTTTTATCTGTTGTTATGCTTTTTATATCTGAAATATAATTTAAAGTAATTGCCGTGCCCAAGGGCTAGTTGAGTGGCGATTCCAAAAATTCAAGTTAAAACAATATATATATGTATATTAATGTAAATTTGGATTCTTAATCAATATATATATATATATATATATATAGTATTATAAACTCCCGTTCCTCCCTATTCTCAGTTTCCCTATCCGCCAAGTTTTCTTCACAACCAGATACTACCACCCCATGGTGGTTATAGTAGTGAATAGCCCTTAGTGTCCCATTTAAAATGTGCGAGTTTGGTGGGGGTGGCTGAGCGTGGGTGGGAGTGGGTGACGAAAATGTGCATTCTAGCACATTGTTTTGTTATGGAAAGGCCACAAATACTTCAGATTGTTCCAGAATGGGCCCGCCGACTGTGTCGGTATGTCTAGAAGGTTCCGAAAAAATCCGCTCTAGAAAGTTCTGGAAGGAGAACGTTCTAGAAAATTCCCAAAAGTTCTATAAGGCTCCAAACTAAGTGGCGAAGTGTGCCGGTGAGTCGAGAATGTTTCACAATGTCCATTAAAGCTCTAGAAAGTTATGGAAGGGGAGTGTTCTAGAAGATTCCCGAAAATTCTATAAGGCTCCAAACTAAGAGGTGAGTCGAGAAAGTTCCAGAACGTTTGATAAAGGTCTATAAGATTCTGGTGGCGAAGTGTGTCTGTGATTTTATAAGGTTCCAGACTGTTCGATAAAGTTCAAGAATATTCTGGAAGGAGAACCATCTAGAAGATTTACAAAAGTTCTATAACGTTTCAAACAGTATGGCGGAGTGTGTCTGTGAGTCTAGAAGGTTCCAGAATGTTCGATAAAGCTCTAGAAAGTTCTGGAAGAAGAAAGTTCTAGAAGATTATTAAAATTTCTATAAGGTTCCTAAGCGAGTAGCGGAGTGTGTCGGTGTGTCCAGAAGGTTCCAGAACATTCATGAAGGTTTTCAAATGCTTTACAAGTTTCAGAAAGAATTATAATGCTTTAGAAGGTTCTGGAAAGGGAAAGTTTTAGAAGAATCCAGGAAGCTCTATAAGATTTTGGAATGCTCTAGAAAGTTTTGGAAAGTTCTCTCTAGAGTGTTATGATTGTGCGCTGAAATATCTGTTGATATTTTGGCAAAGCGAAGACGGTCCAGCAAGGCAATCCAATCATTGGTGCCGAAACCAGCAAAAAAGAGACGTCAACACAATTCTATGCTTACCGAATTATGTTCCCGAGCAAAGCCGGGCCAACCAGCTAGTAAATAAAAATAAATAAAAGATATACATATAAAGACGAGTCTTCATCATATTCTTTTAACTATCCCAAAATACGTTGATCTCGTTCATTCATCTACAAAATATTTATTTTATGAATACTTTCCAATATTTACAATGAAATTAATAATTAAAAACATTGACTACAGTGTATTTAATATTTGAAATATTTTGTTAACTTTATCAAGTACTTAGATCATCACTCGCGTGATGAGCAGAACGCCGCGCGACGGTAGCCCGGCAAACAAACTTCCTCCTGAGTAACCGGTTGGCACTGGGGCAAGGATAATTTTACGCACGGGAGGGGGTACATATAAAACTCAGCTACTGCATGTTCGAGACTCGAGAAATTGTTTTTGACAAAATGGCGCGATTTTAAAATTTACCGTGAGCAAAATGCTCACAGCGCGAGTGGTCGCGGGTTAAAATTTCAAATATATTAACTTCTACACTATGGTTTCTAGAGAAATCGTACAATTTTTTGGTTCTTCTTGTGGAATTCATACCACACACACAGAAACCACCAACCCATGCCATACACACACAAAGTGGCAAGAATGCCACATAAGCAGATCGAGGCACGAGCGGCCTACAGTTCATTGAACCGTCAGCATTTTCGATGATTTCTCTACATACACAGCCGCACCTCAGGAAACTCCGTTGTTCGTGAAACATATAAAAAGCGGCCCACACCCTATGTGGGCATGTCAGCCTTTCATCGACCTCCGGCGGGGGCCGGAGGCTATCGCCCTTCGAGTATCTATTATTGTCTTTGTATACTTGTTTTATCGAGATAATAAAATCATCAAACATTCTACGCCTTTGGAGCTTTCCCGTCACATGACGGGTGGTGACCTAAAAGCAGTTGCTCCAAAGTACCTCCAAACCCCCAAATCCTCATCATTTTGACGGATCACGAGGGGCGAATTTACATCCCTCGCTAATTAAAATGAATTACAGTTCCGTGCGCTACACGAAAACAAATATTAACATCGTGTAATTTAAGTAATGCATTAATATTTCTCGCAAAATAATGTCGAGCAGTAGAGTTGAGCTGGCGGAGTATTCTCGGATGTATTGCACCGTATTCCTTACGGAATCGCCGATAAACTTCGCAAGGCAAACTTTGTACACAGTCATAATTTTAGTAGGGGCGGGCCGCGTCTAGCCTGCCGGGGGAGGGCTCGGTGCGGGGAGGAGTCGTGTAATCACAAACAACCTCACACTTTGCAGCATCTCGACAGATGAAACACATCTCGGCGTTGTCATTAAAGTAGTTTCAAGAAGATTATCAAATAAAAAACACCCCTGCAAAGAACATGTTATTTGAACACATTCATCATCACTAGTCTGTGTCTCTGCACTGTTGGTTGTATACCAGAATGCTATAATTAACACAGGAAATTACTATATTCTCTGACATACAACACGTCGTTTTCTTTCGCATTCACTTAACCTACGGTCGTCTTATATGGCAGCACCGAACACCGCAACCGATCCTAATTAGTTTTCACCTTTTAATGACTTAATTTATTGAAACCTTACTAGAATCTATTCTGTGAGAACCATTAGTTTTTTATATTGGATAAATACAATGGTCTAATAATATCCATAAGTCGCAAAGAATTTCTATATAAACTAATATCTAAACAACCGAATAAAACTAATCTACCTAGACACTTTACGGTATATAAAAACAAACTGTTAAATATAATAAAAAATACAAAAGAAATCTACTACAAACAAAAACTCTAAATTACGTAAAATTGTAGTAAAAGATTATGAAACATTATTAACGAATTGATGGATAAAAAAACACATAATAAAAATGAAATACATTAAATACTTTATCAGAACTCAAAGATATGTTGCAAGGAGTACCCTTCGAAAGCAGCTAAAATATTAAACTCTCCTACTTTTATAAAATAATAATTATTATTTAATAAAAGTAGGAGAAAATGTTGCCAATCTTATAACGATAAAAGATACAGAAACTAACTTAAATTCTAACATAGGAACTACTAACAAAATTGATATCTTTCAAAACACTACAGAAGATGAAATCGAAAAAATAATTGACGGCATGAAAGAGAGATCGGCTTCAGGATTTGATGGTATTACCGTTGATATATTAAAAAATATCAAAAATGTTAAAAATATTAAAAAACAAATATCAAAACCATTAGTGTACATATAAATAAAAGTTTACAAACAGGAACCTTCCCTTCCACATATAAACAATCCATAATAACGCCAATATTTAAATTAAAAAAAATTTAAATGCAATTCCAGGGTCTATTATCCATTATCACTGGTACATTAAGTATTGGCAATACTTACGCTCATTGTAACCAATACTCTTATTTCAGTTTCTTTTCAAAATATAAGCTTAGGAAAAAATCATGCTTTTTGTTCTCACTGCACATGCACAGACGTCGGCCAGAGAGGTCACATATGTGGCCGACGTTTCACACGACAAAATATGCACACACAGAATATACGTATACACGGCGTATCCCATGAAACTACACACAGAAGAAACATGACTTTTTCCTAAGCACATATTTTGAAACGAAACCGAAATTAGAGATATATCTCGTAATATTGCTGATATTATTTGGGAAATCTCTTGTTATATATAAGATTGATATTATACATTCAGTTAGATATTCAGTGAACGCATTTGTATATTCATTTTGAATGAAGTATTCTGATTTATCAGTCCTGTATTAGATGTACCTACTCGTTTAACTTTACTGGCATTTTGACCTGAGATGATTCAATCATCGATGTTATTCAATTAAGATAATCCACTTCTACGCACAACTTGCTGTATTCTATCTTGCTGTTGCTACCTTCATGATATGTCTTGGTTAATCATTAACTCTTATAGACATTTGCATGTCTTACGGTCCACAGGATACAGATCATCCATAGTGTTATTTTTTAATTTTTCTTTATTCACGTTTTTTCTTTTTTCGATAACACAATATTTCAATTTTTATTTAATCACTTTAGTCTTAACATTTTTTTTTCTTCTCGTCTCCTGTGTGTGTGTATATATATATATATATGACGTAGCATTCGATTTTCCTTCAATGGTATTCAAACTTATATAAGAAGGTCATTTTGTATAGATGCGTTCTTTCCATTCGCTTTTACTTGAGGTGGATGAGCCCTCCAATTTTGGATAGAGTTGAACTAAAGGGTCACCACTCCGTTTATGGAGTCGGAGATCTCTGCTGTTGTTGATGATGTAAAAGTTGCGGTGTTTGAATAGTATGTATTGGAATGTAATAATGACAGAAGTTACAAGTATAATAATTATAGGTACACAATAATGAATCGATAGATGACGAGAGCTTCCACTCGATAGGTAGCTTCCCGAGAAGTGAGGCTTCGATCGGGGAGCGCTTTACCATAAGAATGACACTAGGCGAGTGATATACTTGGCTCTGCAGGCGCCGGCTTATATAGTGATCCAGAACAAAGGCTTGGGGTTGTTATGATTTCGTCTTTACTCGGCCGCGCGTGTAGATATTTAGTTTAGATCACCAAGGCGAGTTTCCTCGCCCTCCCTGCCCCCTGCTATACATAGTCTTTGTACTCGGTTATTGCTCCGGCTTAATTTGTCGCCTGTTTGCTGTCTTCAGCGTTCTTGCCTCGGCCTTTGTATCGAGGGCGACGGCCTGCCGTTTTCGATGTCAGCTTATGCGGTACCTCGTTACACGGGCGCGTGTGTGTATGCATCTTGGGCCACCAAAACTTTAATAGATCGGAATGGGAACAAATATCATTTAAAACATTAGCGGGTATCTTGACGAATAGATACACCAGTTCACAATTCATTCCTGGATGCACTAGATCCCGTCATGTGCAGTCCTCAGAATGGCTGCGAGTACTCTTGCTTATAAAACCCCAAGTTCCTCTGTTTGATTCCAGGCAGATCCACTGTAGCTGCAGCTTCCTCTACTGGGTACCCAGAGCAGATCTTTTGCGAGCTATGTTACCAATATACCAATTAGCGAAAGCCAAAGGCTCAGACTCAAGATCACCAAAGATCTCAGGGTTTTTTTTCGATTCCTGAAGAGATTCTTCGTTTTCTCAATAATACTTCTTAATGTCTCCATCTTTATTATTATTTTGAAGATTGGATCCTTATCCTCCTTTGGCCATGATGTGTATGAAATGATAAATATAAAATAAATAAAAAGTATAAGAAGAAGTTTTTTAAATCTTTTGTTTACCTAACCTTCAATATTAATTTGATACAATAAAATATTGGAGAAAAATTGTATTTTTAAATAATAACATTTCTAATTCAATAGTTAAAAAAATCACAAATGTATTCAATCAGCTTTATATACCTTTTCCTTATTATTTAATAAAAAATACATATTAAATAATAAGGAAAAGGATAATTTAAAAAAAAATCGGGTGTTCATAAATTTTTTTGTAATGATTGTGATTATTTTTATATAGGGAAAACGTGTAGTTAGAGTTAAGGAACATTTAAGATGTTTAAATACTAATAATTATTCCGAATTTGTTAACCGTCTTTTGGCTATGGATCATTCTTTTGATATTTATAAGGGTTTATATTAAAACAAATTATACGGAATCACAGTTTGATAAATTAAAAATAAGAAAAAGTGTTAATGGTAAATTAAATATTATAAATAACCAGGCCCTTTTTTCAAGTAGCTATCTTTTAAACTTATTTTCATGTTCAGTAGCTACTTTTTTAGTATTCATTTTCCATATATAATTTTTTTTTAATATTTGATCTATACCTACTTCAATTTTTGAAATAAATTTGTTAGTATACAATTGTATTCTGACGAAGGGGCCATAAACTCTGAAACATGTTGATATTTTTCAATACAAAAGTGGTGAAAACTAAGTTTACTTTTATCAATTATTTAATAAAATTTACATTGTTTTATTATTTATAAAATAAAAAGACAAGAAGTTTAATATGGCACTGTATAAACAATATCGGAAAACGATGCTTATAAAAAGCATCGTTTTCCGATCACCCTGCAACCCTCTGAATTTCATGACCCGTTGACTTTTCAATATCGGTTATCGTCAGTCTTGTTAAACTTAGAGATGGAAATGTTATTTGATTTGTAAATATTTATGGACGCAAGATATCTCCTTATCCAGAAATGCATTTCTCCCTTAAACTCTGGAACGAAAATATCTCATAGTTTCACAAAACTTTCGTATGCAGTTCATAACTTATTTACCTTCTCTGCAAATATTTATTTTGAAAAATTGTTTGCAGTACAAGCAGAATACGCTGAGCAATACGGGATTGCAAAACACTGGGCCTTTAGCATTTTGGCCCGATTAAGAGGCTGGCCCAAATATGCGAAGTTGTTCACCCATGGCAAGGGTTATGAATTTTCAAATCAAATACACGACATATGCCTACCGATGTTACTGTTACCGAATGTATACCTCTTTCCAATAAAGAAAGGCAATGGAATCAGTATGTGTTAGCCGTGCGTACGGGGCACATTGTTTCGTTATAATGGTGTTTATACCTGGTAAGGCAACGTAATAGATAAATATATATACCTCTCAAAATGATAATTAACTAAATGACTATAAAAAACCTTTCCCGGAGGCATATTTGATTTTCCCATGATAAGCAGCGTCACCGCTGACATAAGTCAGCGGTGACGCTGCTTGTGTGAGGCTAATAAATCCAACGTAAGTTGGTCAGCCTGCGCCAGGGCACAATTGATCTCCTGATATACCTATTACACTGCGCCGGTGAAGAAATAGTTGAATTTAGCCTCCGAATTTTCGAAAGGAGAAAAGAAAATTTCTCTCGTTTTCTTTACAGAAAAAATAAACTAGCGTTTCGATCGCGTCTGCATGGCCACAATCCTGAATACAATATTTTATTTTCAATATTTTTAGTATAAAAAATGTAAAATAGTGGTCCAACAACTGATCCCTGAGGTACTCCGATGTTAGATGTAATTTTGGGTGATGTTGAATTTTGAAATCACACAGATCTTATTACAAAAGTATGATTTAAATTTCGCGTCGACTCCATTGTTTATTGCGGCCTCTCAAGCAATATTTGATGGTTAATAGTATCAAATGTGTGTTCATGTTTAAAAGGGCAAGTAGGACTAGATTCCATGAGTCAATGAATGATATAATGTCACACAGAACTCGATGCACCCCCGTTTCTGTAGAATGGCATTGCATGTAGGCAGATTGCGTTTTAAGAAACGGGCTATTTTCTGATACTTGCATATTGAGCCCTGCAATATTTTCTAGTATTTGCAAAAGAACCGAACGAAAATTCGTCAAGACTTCGGGGTCTAGTTGGGTATTTTTAGTTGTGGAGTGGACACTTCCTTGATTTGGTTTCTGTTCCTCAATACTCGGCCTGAGCGGCTACCCAGTTAAGCGGTACCAATTGTATGTTATAACACAACATCGTCGTGATCATCATTTCTTAAGGAAATATCGATCCACTAGATGAAGGACTCCAGTTAAATGAAGGACTTCCCATTTTTTTACCAATTGCCTTTAAAATACGCCACGACTCCTTAAGAATTTTTTTTTTCAGAAATGCATACTACCTGTCCTTATATGGGACTAAAATATAGACAACCTATATTTATGCAATGAATGCAGACAATTTAAAGATGAACAAAACTTGTTTGTTTAATTTAATGAATAAGTTATTCGCCCTTATGTTTGGCGTTTGACCCTATTCCAGAGGACTATAAGAAAATTTTATTTATTTATTTCTTAAGTTATTTTATATTTCAACTTGTATATTCTTCTTCTTCCTTAGCCTTTTTCCCTCCACTGCTGGATGTAGGCCTCTTCCATTTTCTTCCACTCGTCTCTATTTCTCCCCCTTCGCATCCAGGTTCTTCCTGCTTGCTAGACTATGACATCAGACCACCTTTTGGGAGGTCTTCCGACGCTCCTATTTTTTGTCCAGGGCCTCCACTGTAGGATACTGGGTGCCCATCTAGTATCCTTCTGTCGAGCCATATGTCCAGCCCACTGCCATTTTAGTTTTGCAACTCGGTCCATAATATCAGCAACTTTTGTTCGGCGTCTTATTTCTTAATTTCTGATTTTATCTCGAAGGCTTACGCCGAGCATCTGCCTTTCCATGGCCCGCTGTGTACATTTTTATTTTTTTATGCTTTTGTATATTAACTAGTATTTAACACTTTACAGTCTAAAATTTACAACTAATATACTATACATAATAACCTACATATTTATATCTTATTTAATCTACGGTGCAATCTTTATTAAAATATATATATATATCCTTCTTGTAATATGATCTTATCTTTGGTATAATCTATAAATCAATAAATAATACATCTTATGCTCTATAATTCTATACTATTTTTACAATAATTATAGCAATTGTTTTTAAATTCATTCATCTTATTTATATTCTTCATGTTTTCTGGCATCTCATCATATATTTTTACACCTCTATACATTAGACAATTCTGTGTATATAATTTATTCTTATATGTTAATCTTATTCCATTCCTATTTCTGGTGTTATATATATGTAGGTACTATTTATAATAATTTTGTTCTATAAATATTGTTATTGAAAATTTTATGTACAAATATGAGAACGTTATAAATAAGTATTTTTTTAATTTCCATCCAATTGAATGCTTTTCTCATTTCTTCAATTATTAGTGTATTACTTTTTTTTAAATATGATTCTCATTGCCCTGTTTCGCATCACTCATCATCTTATCGCACAAGTGTTAATAAAAAAGGAAATATTCAGGTTTGAGGGGTTCAGGTGAACGGCGCACAATCCCTTTTGCCTCCGCGCGGAGGCAATGTCAGTAGGGTTGGTAAGTAGCCAAGTAAGTAATAAAAAAAAAGGTTTTAGCACCCTTCCAGGCGTATTCCGGTGACAGTAACCCTTTTAAATCAATAAAACATAAAAGCGTTTTATGTAAATGAATCATTTTTACAACTTCCCGTCTAATACTATAAAACCTTTTTCTCATAAAGGGGCATTTTTGCCCCTACCCTTCCAAGCAGCAAAGGCCCGCCCCCAGGGCCTCCCCCGCCCGCCCTTACGTGAATTCTCGGGATGAAAATTTTGCCAAAGATTAGACAATCCGAAGATTCTTCGCCGCCATAATTCGCGGCGGGCGGCCAGGTAAGAATTTAATATGGAAGTTGGTCCGTGTTCGACAGGTAGGCGCTCCCTCGTGTGTCGAGTTACGGATGTTGCCAGGTGGCGGGCGGCGTCTTCATCGGCCGCCCCGCTCCGGCCGAGCGCTCATTGTGTCCCGGGTCGTAAATAATTTATGGGAGTGTTACGACCGTGGCGAAGCGCGAACACTTCTTATTTTTTGATAAAATCTATCTAGTGTTAATTTCGCCGAAATAAAGATTTAAACACTCGCGTTGGAGAAACGCTATCCTGGATATCAGACTATTATAATTTTATCAAGAAATGTAAGTGATAAAAATTAACCCATAAAAACCAAGTTTTTATTGTACTCCCTTTCTCATTTTCTAGTTGAAACATTTTTTTTTCGCTTATTTGTCGAGTCGTCGACGCTACGAAAGGGAGTAATAAAAAAATTGTAAAAACAAAAATTATACTAATATTAGGTTTCGCGTATACAACTTAATAATTTGTATGAAAAAACCATTCAAAATATGAAAAATCCAAAAATTTATATTTTTTTTTTAACTAAAATTTGATTGATCTTCTAGATCATTGCCACGAGTCTGCTTGCAAAGTTTCAGCTCGATTGGATCACGGGAAAAGGGTTAAAAATCAATCCAAAGTTTTTTCGTCAGACAAGACAAGTAGACAAGCAGACGCTACGAGTTAAAATAAAGGGAGTTAAAATGCCGCAGTACAGTATAATTAACCAATGTATATGACGCTCTTAGACATAATACATTAGCGACGTACACAGAAAAAACGGAAAGAACATTAAATATAAAATTCTGTATGGCTTGCATCTATTGATATATTATTATTTATCAATTAATATAAGCGGTGTTTTTTTGGTTCCCTTTGGTCTAAATGGTATGGTTTCTCTGTTTGTGCTAGTTATTTTATTTTAATTTTTCCCTGAAGGGAGTGGATTACTTTAATAAGTGTCTCTAAGGTGCAATTCTGTATTCATTTTAATTAATCTGGCTCTTAAGTTATAAGTCATAAGTAGTAAGAGTATTTTTTAAATGTGTTTTTATCCTTATGCTCATCACTATATCATAGTTTGTACTGTATTTTGAATTATATTATCATATTTTGCCCACTAACATTTCCTGTACATATGTAACTTGCGAGTCACACTTAATGGATGATAAATATATTCCAATTGTCATTTGTCCCTGCGCTTTGGAGGCAGAGAAGAGGCTTTGTGTAGACGCCTCGCCGTCCCGCTCGCATTCCATGAGTGTCGGCGGGCGGTGAGTACTGCCACTTTAGCATTTAAAAAATTCCGAAAATGGGTGGCGAATGTGTAGGGCCGATATGGGAGCTGTTGCTCATACAACAACCTTGGGTGTGTGGTGGATCTCTCTTCTCTGTTATGTACACTATAGAAAACCAGCGAGTCCTTTGTTTGTTTAATACAACTTTATTTTTATTTTTCCCTCAGCGGAGTGACTATTGTACCCAGTTTAACTGTCACTACGGTATTTCATCACATATGTGTATATCATTGTATCATATCCCATTCTATTGTTTTATATTGTTTAGTTTGCTTTTGACGACAGTGAAGAGGTTTTGTGTGGACGCCTCCCCGCGCCGCTTACACTCATATGAGTTTAGCGTAGCATAAGTAGCGTTGTATAAGTAGCGCGGGAAGGATGACCACTTTACCATAAAAATGCTGAATTGGGTGGCGAAAATTTAAGGCCAGTATGGGAGCTTTTGCTCATAAAACGACCTTGGGTGTGTGTTGCCTCACTTAATACCACTCTTACAAGTTCATCCTTTGAAAAGCAGTTCAGTGACAAATGAATGGAATATATAAGGTTCCACATAGCTATCAAAATTTATTGAGAAGGATATACACAAAAATATAAAGATCCACCAAATAAGATGGAGACCCACAGTCCAGATTCTAGACCCTTCACTTCAAAAAAACTCAAAATTCTCGATGCCCTCTGAAAATAAATCACTGAAACCCATAATTCACAAAATCATTAAGGCGATCGTCTAGCAGAGTGAGCAAATTTCACCATTTTTTCTCATATCTTCTATAACGTTTTTTATCACATTTTTGTATGGAAATATCTCATTTTAAAATTTATTCATCAGATTACGTTTATTATAAATACGAATATTTTATTAAAATTTCGCAAACTAAATTATATAATTGATTAATAAATTACAAAACCTTCGATGTTTTAAAAATGAAGAAAATTGCTCCACTTTGTGGGCCTTTTATGACTGAACGGCCTGTTGAGATGTATTTTTTATTCAATAATATTACAAAGTAAACGTTTATCTTATATTTTTTATAATTATTGCAAAATCTGTTAGTACGTTTACATGCAATTTATGTTTTACGTTTATGATTCTTCGAATTCACTAGTTATCCATAATAATCATTCATCATCTCATCTCTTGTATCATATTTAGGTTATGATTTAAATTACTTTCATTCGAGGCTCTACCAAAGGCTTCATCCATTAATTCCTTTCAAAAGCGTGCCAAAATGCGATGGAAAGTTAAATGGCGGCATGCATTGTAAACCATTGCAGCGTCAGCAGCTCGCAGGCAGGAGTGACTTATAGCCATGACTGTTCTGATGTTAGGAAAACGAAAAACTTGAAGAATGTTCGAAGAATGTTCAACAACTTATCGCTAGACAATAAAAGCTACCAGAGGAATAAAACGAACTCAACGAATACTATATTATTGCTAAAGATGTGATCCACCCTTGATCAAATCTTTTAAATTTATTCCTTTTGTATTATAACTCTTTTTCTTTTATTGTATAAATTGATGAATAGGAAAACTATTAAACGATTAATTAAAACAGCCCCAGAACCGATATCACCTTGTGGCGCATTATAAACTATGTGAAATTGATAAATAAATAAAAAAGTGCAATTATAATATAAATAAATAAGTAAATCAGAAGAAAATAAATGAATATATATTATATAAGTCTCACAGAGACGAAATTACATTGTTTTTATGGAAAAGTAGGTATGGAAGTCTTAAATATATACAATGAATAATGTCCCTGCGAATTATGTAAGTTTATAGTCCAGAATAACTCCGAGGTCCTTAATAGACTTGACTACATCCAATTTTATATTAGGTCCTTACATATGAAATTGATGTTTTGCTGTACTGGCAGATTTGATCTCAAATATCTTCTCTTTGGTTAGGAATTCCAAATCCAAATTTATACAGCTATTTACTCATGTATTTGTGTTTTGAAAATTATAATTCATTTGTTTTTTCCTCAATTGTTTTTTTCTTTGCGTCACTCAGTTTACAAAATGAAAAACTTGAAATATCGCGTTATTTACGAGTACGAGTTCC
>JADDOH010018886.1:0-16391 GCA_016648135.1 Agrypnia vestita
TACTGCACCGATCCTTTTGAAATTTTGAACACTATTTCTGTACATAATTTACGAGGTAACGCTGGAGAGTTTTTTTTCAAATTTGTTATTAATTTTTATTTTTTAATAACAAATTAGTCGATATTTTTCGCAAAAAATCGCGTTTTTCAATTCAAAGTGTTCCAAAAAATTGAAAAATTGAAATTTCAAAAAACCCTCCCAGTGTTGCCTGGAAAAATCTATTATCTAACGAATCAACTTTGATTTTTTGATTTCAGATGATCTAGCACCAAGTTATGATGGACACCGCAATTCTACTTTTTTCCGAGACACGTCCGAATAATTGCTGCCATTGCCGTATTTTTTAATATTTCGTCTTGAAAATTTTACACAATATTTTTCAAATATCATACTTTAATGTACCATTGGTTTTAATAAAGAGATTTTAACTGTGTCGTCACAAAAAATTCACGAAAACATGCCTTTTTTTTACGAATTAACCTTACCCCCCCTTAAGAGGCTGTTATACCTTCAATATTGGAATTAGTTTAATCACTTCCCGCTAAAAATGGCGATTGATATGAACGCGCATCAATCAATCAGGATTGATAGCCGCGAGACGCTTCGCGTCCTTTCTATATCAAGATTAAAATGCACTTGCCAAGGGAGGGGGAGCGGGAAATTTAAGAACACCAACCACCACTATTTGAATATTTAAACAATTTATTTAATTAAAACAGAATTCTTATCTTTAGACTTATCAACTAAAAAAAAATATCACTAACTTAAAACTAATCCTAACCTAAACGCAAGCAGTCCTGATTTCGCGAGAATCTACCTTGTCCTTATCACATACCACAACAAAAACATATCGTTCACAATTCACGTATTCACTATTCGCGGCCCTCATAGCCGCGGTCGTGGTTGCCGCGGGTGGCTCCTCTTGCTACGAGCGCGGGATCCGCGAGCCGCGCGCGTCTTGCCGCGTCTGTCGCGGGATCCGCGCCGTCATCTGGCGGGGGCGCGGTGTCCTATCCCAGGCCACGCGCTCTGTCCCGCCGATCGTCGGGAGACATCTGGTCTTCCTCCTGGAACTCCTCGTGGAGGACCGGCCGCCATCCGAGGCAAGGCGGCCATCCTCGTTGTCGCGTCTTCTTCTCTGCGGGTGGTCTCGAGGCTGGTCCCGAGGCTGGAACTCGCCCTCGCCGGGAGGGAGGTCGGTGCGGACTGCTCCGGGCTTACCGCACCGACCTCTCTTCTAGTTCCCCAGGGAGCCTCTCCCCGCGCACCCCTTCTCCATACTCACAACCCGCGCGGGGGTTGGATACGTCCGAAATATTTTTCGCGCGGAAATATTTTCGGCGCGAAAACCATTATGCCCGTCAATGTTCGTAAACTACTGCTTGCGTTATCATACCTAATACTAGTTACGAAATAATATTTACACTATAACAAATCTTATTCTAACATAACATTATCTTACTCTAAATAATAATCTTATTCTAGGACAATAATATAATTTTTTTAACGCCGCCAAACAGGAATGCGTCTTTCGCTCGCATCTGTTTTGCTGGCCCAAAAAAAAGGTCAACTTAAGGACAGAATTCCTAGAATAAAGCGATCTCGGAGCGGCACAAATTAACGCGGTTATATCAAGTTTAATCACTTCCCGCTAAAAATGGCGCTAGTTTCGCTCGAACATATATTATTTAAGCACAAAAAACGATATCGAGAAATATACAATACTATAAAACGAAATAGAAATGTGCAAACTTTAACGCCTGACCTTTTAACTGCGTAGTGCTACATACGTAACCCTTTCTATATGAACGTAAGTTTTGCAAGTTTGGCGAAATTTTTCTGTACCATAATTATTCGATCCTTATATTAGAGATGTGACAAAGCCGGCCGTAATTCAATAGATATTGTTTCTTTCTGAAATTTCGCCCAAAATTTGCTTTTTTATGCTATTTTTCTGATTTTTAAGAAAAATATTTTTTTAAGATTTCCATTACATGTAACATTATGTTATTATTTTTTCTTTAGCGTTGAAAAATTGTATGACGTGTGTGAATTCTCAGTATATTTTCTATTTTTTTATAATATTTTGTTTAATATCAATGTTAAAGAAATCACATAAAAACCATTAAAAAAAATATGCGTGTACTTATGTATGCGCGTTAGAAGTTATAGTTAAAAAGTAGAATAAAGACAAAATAATAATAATAATAATAATCTCGTTGTCTGTCCGTAACTGGAAAGACGACTTTAGATATTTAGAATGTGACAAGCAATCAGCGCTCAACTCATGTTGCGCGGTCACGCAAGAGTTGTTATTAATTACTATACAGTCGTACACCCGTAAAAATATGGTTAAGTATAAAGAGAATATAGAAATAAAAAAATTCTGAATTATCTTTTCAAAACGTAAGACTTTCATGAAAGTAACTTATATCGAATATCTAAAATTAATTCGCAATAATAAAAGTTAAATAAAATGATAATCATCCGTATTCTGAACTAAGCAACATTGCTATTTCTGTATCTTGACAGTTATTGTATTACATTGTGATGCCGTTTTTTTGACGTTTTATGTTTGACAGGTTTGAAATTAATGAATTCAATCAATTAGAAAGATCATTATTCGTAATTGTGAATACATTAACATTTGTTTACGTTTTAGGGCTTTCTGATTGATTGAATTCATTAATTATTTCAAACATGCCAAACTTAAAACATCGAAATTAGTGTCAATACAATACAATTGGGATAAAGATCTGACATCCCAATACTGCTATTTTCAGAATAGCACAGATTAACTTTATAAAAAGTATTATATATTTATCAAATTTCTGAAGGGTGATAGTGCAAAATGATTAAACATTTTTTTTGCTTGTATTGAAGCGAATTTATTTTTAATATTCTACACAAGCTACTTAAATAACAATCAAAAACGGAACTTATAAACGTAAAACATTATGATTAATAAACATAATAACAAAAGATATAAATCATAAAATTTGATTATGAAAACTGGAGAAAAACGATTATTTGAAAAGATCAACAACTGACGTAATAAACGATTATAAAAAACATTCATGCATGTATGCGGTAGAAGTAATATTTAAAAACTAAAATAAAGACAAATTATATATTAATGATGCTCAAAGTATTGAGTTGTATAAATCTACACTGATCATTGCCTATTACTTTATTGAATGAAAAGAATGAAAACTCATACTTACAGAAATGTAACCTCAAATATCAAAATATAATAATTTGGTTGTCCATCCGTAACTTGCTGGAATGACAACTTTATATAATTAGAGTGTGACACGCAATCAGTGCATGGCTCACGATTATTTAAAAAGTATAATAAAAACGATTAACGGAACATATAAACGAAAAAAAAAACGATTCATTAAAACAGGGTATTTAACATAATACAACATATAAAGATGTTATAAAAGGAAAAAAAAAGGATTCGTAAGATCCGATTATGTGAACTGGGGTAAAACGATTCATAAAAAATATCGACAATTGACCACAATAAAAAAAAATATATAACGACGGACGACAAAAATGAAGCATATAAACGGTTCCTTAATAGCCGGAGGATAAATTAATAATCGGGTTTTGCAAAATGATTTAATAAGTTTATATGTTAAATTTAGTCGCCCGATCAGAGTTGCCAACGCTTGGCCTAATATCGCCGTTTCCTATACATAAAGTAGCCAAAAGTAGCCTAAAGTAGCCCAAACGCCAAAATATCAATATGAATTAAATAAAATGACATTTTTATCAATTTATTTATAACATATTTATAATGTATTGATAAATAGGCCTAAGCCTAATATAAAAAACCGTAATGTTCGTTAAAAGAAAGTAAAGTAAATAGATAGGTAGCATTTTAAAAACAAATTTGAAAAATAAATAAACGAAGATTAAGATTATTACAACGAAAGAATATAACGTTCAAATAAAGAATAATTCGTCTTCTGCTAGCAATAATAAGGCATCAACAAGACTTTCGCCGTCGCCTTTTAGATTTTTTCGTCGCCGATTCTCGTTCTGAGTAGCATAAATGGCGAAAAATCGCCTACGTTGGCAACTCTGCGCCCGACAGCAAATACGAAAATCGTGTACTAGGACCTTTTAATTGAAAATATTTTTAAAATAAACAAACTCAAAACAATATTATATCGTTTTACTGAAAATTTTTCAGTTAAAATAAAAACACAAAAAAATGCCGATCCAAAAGATTTCACATCAATATTTCGTGACCAATTACCGTTGAGTATAGAAATAGACGGAGTATCTTATTTCATTAAAAATTTTGTTTGCAGGGAAAAGAAAGGACAAAAATTCAGTGTGTATACAGAACAAAGTCTATATATCATATTGTTTCAAGAAAACAGATAAGACTAATGGAAAAAAACATTAGAATCAGCCCGCAAAAACAAACAAAATTTGACAGTTGTAAAAAATAAAAATGGCGACATTCAAATTCAAGTATTTTTAATTCATTTATAAGTTATTTTCTGCATTTACCGTTGTTCGTGCGATATGGGAATTCTAAAATGCATTATTTATACGGATATCTTCCCTTTATTAACACTCAGGCAAAGTTTATGCGGCATTTGAAGATATATTCGTATAAACTAGCGGGAGCGTAACCTGACGACTGGCGTAGTTGGTGTCCAACCAACGACTGATTTGAAAGAAAAATGATCTTTTAACAGACTATACGATTTAATTAATTCAAATTTTTGTGTATGAGGTATAATATTTTGAATATTTTTATATTAATGACAGTGAAATTTTCTTAGTACGCATGTAAAATTTAATTAAAATAATCAATGTTTTAATGGTTTTTTGGATGCTGCAATATAGGAGACGGAACGTTTGTAAACGTTGTATTTAACAACCTACTCAAAAATAATTATATATTTTCCCCCAAACTCTCTGTTTGAACTTTTTTTATTCAATTTATTAAAAAAATGTATGGTCTTTACGTGAAAATATTTCGAGAAAAAGTGTACCAAAGATAACTCTATTGCTAGAAAGATTAAATAGGGCTTCGGGATTATATTTTTCTTGTGATAATAACAAAGTATTTTTTTTACTTTTTTTATACAAATGCTTTAAGAGTAAATGGACCTTTCATAATAAAATTGATTGAATGCATGGTTAGCTGTAATTTTGGCAATAAGATTCGAAAACTTTACACTAAATTGACTCTCCAGACAGCAAAAACGTGAATCATGTACTATGGCGCCTTAACACACTAAGGGCCGGTTGTTTCAAGTTGGATTAAAGTAAGCGTTCTTTTAAAGCATAGATTTTTACGTTCTCCACCAATCAGACGATCCGTTTTCGTAAAAATCTATGCTTTAATCAACCGCTTACTTTGATCGAACTTGAAACAACCGGGCCTAAAGTACTCATGGTGCGATATGCCCTAAACATCTTTTCGATGACATGATAACATTAATAAAGTTACCTATTGTATCTTTTTTTGGCTGCTGGTAGAGTGGAGTCATCTTCCTTGAGCAGGTACCTTCTGATTCCCAGGAATAGACCGCTGGAAGGAAATATCCTTAATTGAGTAAAATCTGAAGTACCTACATACCAATGTACCTGACATTTATTAATTACACGAATTTAACCGAAGCACTGTTTTTAAATTAACTCTAAATGTTCTAGAAGTATTCCAGCGATAGAAAATCAAGGAAGTACCTACCGGCGGGCGAGAAGTTTTCTGGTGTGCACCTTAAGGAATTTAAATCACGTGCATCAGTATATGAAAGACAAGCTTTTCAGCAGTTATAATTATTGCGAATTACGTAAATGTGCAACGAAGATTCTAGAAACATTAAGTAATAATTTAAGAACATTGCCCCAATTGAATTTGTGTCCAGTGACTGCATATTAAAAATAATTTTAAATGCTTCATTTTCCTCCCACAGCCAAGATACCGTGACAATATATTAAGCAAATCCACAGAATTCAATTCGTTTCCAACCTTAGTTAAATTCGTTTCGATCTCTGTATACATGGGTTGTTTATAAAATTAGAGCGAGAAGCATTTGCATGAAATGGATCAAGATATCTCGTGCCACAGCGGCAGGGTAATCGATAATTAAACATGTTCACCAAACAAGGACGCTCCACGAGCCCCTTTATTATTTTAAATAAAAATAGAATATCACAAATTTTAGGTATGCACTTACTCAAAATAATCATTCCATTTGATGTCCCTGACGTCACAGAAGAACAGCTTCCTGTCGTCCTCTGACATTCTGGATATCAATTTCTTCACATTTTCGTTGCTGAACGTCCGCTGCCTCACCATCAAGTCGAGCATGACTTCTTCGTAAGCGTCGAATTTTTTATACATGGCGACATATCTGAAGAAAATGACTTGATTGGTTAAAACTGTCACTAGATGCCAGAAAAAAAAACACTGCACATAATCGAGGATTTTCCGAAACTGGACATTTTAGAATAATCTAGAAATCGATGGAAGACTTGACTATAGTCTCAAAACTTCTAGAAGTCCAGGATCCTATTAATTCCGCAGCTGTGGACGCTAGCGCCAGTGTCAGTCAACCAGCTAGTGAAAACCGCAGACAAGCGAGGCTGTACCAGAGTTCCTACCTACGTGCGGAACAAGCGAGCGGCGAGTCAGTGCTATAATAAAATTTATGCAGACAAGCGAAAGATTCTCGAGTGGTTATTTGTGTGAATTACATAATAGTGCTTCAGTAACTTAGTTTACAATTTTTTTAAGTGTTTCGTTTCGTCTCCCACCCGCACGAATTCATGTATGTCTTAATTCTAATTGTCAAGCAGAAATTTTGTTAAAATAAAACCCTTAAAAACGCTCTGTGTGTCGTGATTTTTGCACAGCTTATTCTGGCTGGAATTTCTAAGTTAACTTAACTATTTTCAGCTCGCAATGCATCTTCCATCATGAGGTATGAAGTATTAAAATTTCCATTTTACTCTAATAAGACAAGGTAGCCTTGTTGATTTTTTAACTTCATTGGTATTTTGGTTTTGCTAAATATATAATGAGTGACATAAAACCAAAAAAATATCTATTTAAAATATTTAAATCATTAAATATAGCAAATTTATCTATGTATGTAAATGGGTAGATGATGACGTGAAATTGACAAGTCCAAAATTTAAAGGTACTTAATTCACAGGAGCTATAGATAGTTTCAAAAACTTGTACTGGAAAATGTAAATTTTTTAATTATCATAAATTAACCAAAGACCGTTAAAATTCTGTGAAGATGCTTATTTCCGTGAAGCGAAGTAAAAATATTTTTCACATTTTAACATATTTTTTTAGAAATTAATAGTACTCTGAAAATTCTGTAACAAAGCAGACATTAATCAGAGATTCTCGAAAGATCTTGAGAGGACTTTGAACTGCAAACATGAATAATAAAACTGAAGCATTTAAACAAACTGCCTTCATATCCTTCATCTTGTGCCCTATCCGCTCAACGGACGTTGGCTATCATCGCTTTATTTACCGTAGTCCGACGTGGCTCTACTAGACTAGCCAAACCACCGTCTTAATTTTTTCAGCCATCATGTTTTTCTTCCAGGGCTCCGACTTCCGGCAATCTTTCCCTGCATTATGAGATGCAAGATCTCGTATTTCTCTGGATGTCTCGTCACATATCCAAGATATTGAAGTTTTTGGATTTTTATTGATTTCTTCTTCTTCTCCTAGTGCAGGGGTCGGAATAAGCGGCTGGCGAGCCGCATGCGGCTCTTTGCATAGACGTTTGCGACTCTTCACTCATAAACTCAGATCTTCAGCGTCAAAATCAGAAGTCGAGTATTTGACACATAGTCGTCAATCGTGCTAGCTTTGTGATCTCTGTGGAAATCTCTAAAAGGGGTCAACGGTTTCACAGATGGTGTTTCATTAAAAAATGATTTGTGAAAGCATCCGAAGAGCTTTTTTATGAATTAAGTCGAAGATATTAAACTGGTTTCCGCAATATCAATTGCAACTGATGAGTCGTGATATTTGTGATGCAGCACAAGTAACAACCCTCTTTGTGCAACATAATATGTTATGTCTTGTGCTTCTATATGTTTGGCTCTACATATATATATATGCGAACAAACATTTTCAACTATAAATCTAATAAAAATATACTTAGAAGCAGAATAACGGGTGAAAATTTAGAATCATATATTCAATTAAAAATAAGTAGCTGTTTGCCAGATATAGTAAAGTAAAGCTATCAAAAGCGATGCGTGGATGCCGTCCTCATCAAATTTTTACAAAAACATATCAAACCTTTGGTACCTTTGTTATCCTGTCACCATGACAATTTGGCTCTTCCCACTTGACAAACTGCCGACCCCTAGTGTCAGGTCCCCCAACGTTGACTATCACTCGAGAGTACATCTTCCTGTCTCTAGCGGCTCCAAACAACTCTTCCATCCTTATCCCTGTCCAATCTCGTACATCACGGAGCCATGAGATATGCTTCCAGCCGATACCCCGTTTCCCTTCAATTATCAAATGCAAAAGGTCGTACTTTTTCCCTCTAAACACATGACCCAAGCATGACACTTTGATTTTGTCATCAACTCTCTCAGTTCTGGCTCTCTGGAGTACATCTGAGTTGCTAACCATATCTGTCGTTGCTGCCGCATTTCAAATGCATCAAGTCAGTTAATGGTACTTATTTTGAGGATCCATGATTCAACTCCGTACAAATGCACGGACCAAACATAGCATCTGACCGTCCTTTTCCGAAGTTTCAGATTCAGCTTTTATTGTTTTAATTACTTAATTTTCCATATTCATCCTGTAGTGGTGTAGTCTTTACACAGCTTTTTCTTACCAGTGAGATTGGTATAAGTGACTATAATGCTGTATCAGAGCCAGATCGGATGCCTTACCTTCGCTGTATCTCATTTGCACTCACCCTTGTATCGGCTCCCGGTGTGCATCGCCTCGAGGACACTCGGAGGACGACCGAGTGACTGATGACGGACTCGGCCTCGAGGAACCGAAAATCCTTGGAAAGCCTAAGAGTCACCATACGCGTCTTATCAAGGAAGCACTAGAAATCTACAAGCACCCGATAAATATTAATAGAGATGATGGTCTCAAATTAAAAACATCTTGGTATCCGGCGCTTCAAAGACATTCTCGTCACAGACTCCGCAGAGATAGTGATCAGACAACAGATGAATCATACACACAACACAATACAACATATCATGACTTCGGCACGGTATTGCAAGCCGATACTTAACCACAACACCAGCACTCACAACAACACATCAGCCTTGATGATGAATCCTGCAATGGGATCCGAAAAGTCGTAACAACACGGCATAATACCCCAGTAAACACAAACTTGAAGCTTGAGGGCACTGCTTTTACGTTATTATGGAAGTAAAAGAGATGCGTACAATAAACTATGTATTCGGACTGCTGTGTAAACTAAGGTTGTTAATTTAAAGACATGGAGCTAATTTAATCTATTTTACGCGCGGTTGGATATCTGTATAAAAATGCGCACTCCCGTAAGTTAATTAAAAAGTCGGATTCGAGCTGCTTGCAGGCTGGCTGTGGCGAAGCGAATGACGTAGCTTCGTCTAACTGCCTGGTCCTCCACTGCGGTAGGTAAACCTTAACCTTCTCAAAGGTTCGGTCGCTTCTCTTCGCGGTGGGCTATAGTCGTACCAGTATAAATTGGCGTCGAGGGAGGGCGTCCCTCTCGCGTAAAAGAAGTTTCCAGCGTGTAAATTTATTACACAATACATAAATGTACAGAACGTCCGGTGATCGGTGTCGGAGCCTTTAATAGAAATTTGGTCGGGCAACATTGTCTATCTGTCAACCTATCAAACGGTTATATTTGTCCATTATTTGCTTTTTCAGCATCGCAAAACTTTAATACTTCATTGGCAATTGTTCTTGCACCACCCCGGACTGTTTTGGATGCGGGCGGGGCGGGTTTTAGTTCCAAAGTTCGCAAGCAATACCGATCCCGAGATGTCGCTGGCATTCACTTTCCGTCTGCCGGGTCCGCCACAATCCGAACCGTAACATCTTCATTAGCAACTCTGTTTACCCAGCTTTTTGAGAATTTTTCTGCATAACTACATCTGCTTCAAATCACCACACTGTCTTACGAGTGTAAATTTAAAAGAATTTTTATGGACCAAAGGTACTCACTTGGGTTTCTTCCCAATGCACAGCAAGGCAGCATCGTTGACAGCTGCAGGCACCGAGTGCAGGAAGAACTTGGCCCAGCGATGGGTCCTGAGCCCAGACTGCTTCCAGTGGTTGTGGTAGCGGACGGTCTGCAGCGAGGGGTACCTGGCTCCGTCCAGACTCACCCTGTCGTAGTTGGCGCTGAACTTCACGGGGTTGTCAGCCAAGATGTAGTTGAATATGGCTATATCTTCAGATGTTGGTTTCTTGGTCTTTCTAAAAATAAAAATGGTTTGTGTGTTGTATCAAATGTGTCCAAAAATAAAATAATGAATTAACGGTTAATTCTGGCGTCCCCTAGCGGCAGTTACACAAAGTAATTTGTGCCTACCGTACCAGAAAAGTGGATTGCTCTAAAAATGGATAATATATGTTGATCGATTAATAAAAATGAGACTTACAGATAAGGTCGATATATTCACGGAATGTAGGAGGCCGCTATAGCGTAATTGGAAAACGCGCCTGCCCCGGATAAGAGGAGATCCGTGGTTCGAATCCCGATAGCAGCTAAATATTTTTTCGTTGATTTGATTTTTCTGTATGTCTTTCTAATTAATTAATAAATTTGGTTGTTAATTTCACAGAACTTTGTTCTGAAAAAATTGCAACTTCAAAACAAGAATGTGTTCTTGAATATAATATAAATGAATTTGTGGATCTGTAGATGAATGAGTTTTGTTTAGAGTTGGTCTTGCAAAGAGGGAGATAAAAAGTAGGCGACTGTCTGCTGTTACAATTTGGGATGTGAAATGATAGACGTTGAAAAAGAACAGGGGTATCAACTAAGTCGTGTGCGATTTTAAATAACATAACAGGTCCACCATATTAATTACAAATTAAATATGAGTTTGGAAGATATCAATTATGAATATCTCCTTAGTTATTTACAACTATAAACTTGTCTGCGAGACGTACTGTGACAGACCTAATATTTCTTTATTGGATCATAAATAGCATGATTGATTGCCACCAGATTGTTAGTCTGATCGACTTATATGCCCCATTGAGGTCATCAAGACACAGTGCATTATTCTATTATAGTGGAAATGTCAGAACTAATGCATTAGCAAACTCTGTAATACCCAGATTACACTCGTTAGGAAATGAACATGCAGAGCCGGCTGACATTTTTGCTGATAATATAACTGTGTTTAGGACAAAGCTGATACAATTCTTTACATCTCAACGAAATGGAAATGGATAATAAATTTTTCTGTGTTATTATTTCACCTATTAACTATTATTTTTTGTACCTTTAACTGTATTATTATTTTATCTGTCTTATGTCATTTTTTTAAATTTATATTCTGTATATTTGTAAAAGCCCATAAGGGCGTTACATAAATAAATAAAATAAATAAATATTTCCACTGCAAGTTAGTGTCCGTATGCTAAAGAATTTTTCAGCATCTTCATTGCTAACACGAGATCAAAAAGAGTAAATAAAAAGTAAAATATTGTATAACACATTCTTGTGATGGCAGAAAAATATCAAATTATTGCAATGCTGACTTATTCTAAAGAACTGCGGGTTCATCTTGCTGGACTCGTATTTTTCCCAATCATACTCACATTTTTTCAAATTGTTCAGCTACATCCCAAGCAGAAGAGATCAATCCATTGATACACATGTCCACAGGGACTATATTAACGGTTCCGTCCTTTGTACACCAGGCGGCCCTTAAAACAACACAATCTATATAAATGAAAATGTAAATGTTCGTTTGTACAAAATCGCTAATCTGTGAAAGTTCTTCACCGATTGCTTTGAAATTTTGGCACAGCGTTGCATTCGAATACAATGATGTTTTTGTATACTTAGTTTGTTTTTACATACCTACTACTTATTTATATAAATAAAAATGTAAATGTTCGATTGTACTAAATTTTATATCTCCTAAAGTTCTTCAACTTTTGCTTTGAAATTTTGACAGAACGTTCCATTCGAATTCGCACAAATTATTTGAAAAAAAGGCGCCGGTACCTACCCTTTTAATATCGATAAATATTTAGACATACCTAACATTTTCCAAATTAATTTTTTATTAAATTCAGTTGGATGTCTTTCCTTAAATAAAGCATTTGAACCAATGAGAAAGTGCACTTCCGAGCTTATCGTTATAAACGACGTTGTTCCGAGATTCATAAAAACCTTTAATTTTGCATTCTTACCCTATCTTATATTAACTAATTATCGTTTATTCTTTAAGGCCCGTCGGGTAACATAGGCGACATTTTCATCCTTCCCCTTTACCCCTTCCTCTCCCCTGATATATTTTCAATGCAAATCTGTACTGTTCTAACGAATTATGCATAAATATTCTTAAGGACCTGGTGGCAAACATAGGCCACATTTCCCCCCTGGACATTCCATCCATCTCGGCCAAGATTACGTGGAAACATATTTTTTTAGAGGCTATGCAAAACAAAACAAAAGAAACGGCAATGTTTTTCTAAATTACTCAGCACTAGCTTATCCCAGGCTTTTAGAATAAACCGCATTGTCAGTCACGATAAACTGTATTATCATTGCTCAACCGCCATGACTATGTCGTCAGCATATCTGATATTCGGCCCGATTCTGAAAATAACAATGTCTGGATCTCTAATATCTTTATCCCAACACTTAATAGACGATAATAATAATAAAAAAAATTAAAAATGTCCAGAGCGGATTTTGTAATTCTACGGCTCAAATACACTGTATTAAAAGATGATATCATATACAATTAGTAAGAAACTTAATTTCTTCATCCACAGCGTCCAGATGAAATTTCATGGCTAAACTTGTCGAAACCGCGTTCGGCGTTACCGCGTATTCAAATCTTCCCATCTTGACATTTTTTGACAGATATGTCTGGATCTTTAAGATCTTTATCCCAACACTTAATAGACGATTATAAAAATAAACGAGACATACCTTTACGTCGGTGCTTGTTTCTGTAAGTTTCTACATGAGATAGATATAGAGGGAGGTAGAAAGATGTAAATTGTTATCTGTCAAAAATCAAGATGTGATGATTTGAATACGCGGTAACGCCGAACGCGGTTTCGACAAGTTTAGCCATGATATTTCATCTGGACGCTGTGGATGAAGAAATTAATACGTTTGTAAGAAACAATCTTTCTTATATCATCTTTTGATACAGTGTATTTGAGCCGTAGAATTACAAAATCCGCTCTGGACATTTTTAATTTTTATTATCGTCTATTAAGTGTTGGGATAAAGATCTTAAAGATCCAGACATTGTTATTTTCAGAATACGGATGATTATATTAAAAAATCTGCGTATTTAAAGATAGCATATCTGATGCTATGTTAAAGAAGTTAAAATATATTAAATTAATTGCTTAAAATTTCTATGAAAACTAATAAGAAAAAACTATTTAAATTTGTGAAGAGTGCAGTCTATCTAGATGAAAAGTTTATAAATTTAGATGTAGGAGGTCATCTCCGAAACTACTCTCCTGATTCCAAAAATTATTTCACCAATATTTATTTAGAATAGAATTTCAGAAGAGACATAGGCTATATACTTTTAAAAATAAATCAAATTTATTAATAATTTATTAATTATGAATTTTATATAATAAATAAAATTGATTATATAAAAATTTTAATAATTGATTATATAAATTATAAAAACATTATTTTAACTCTTTAAAATAAAAGGGCTTTTCGAGGTTTTGCAACCAAATTCGGCGAAAAAATGGTCGAGCGATGCGTTTTTTACGAACGCTGCCTTAACGGTAAGAGATATTTACATACGTTTTATAGAGAAATTGTAGCACTCAAAAATTTCCAGGACGACGTTATCTATATTTTAAGGTTAATACATTAATTTATAAAATATTACTAAAATTTTCTAAAAATCTAGGCGTGCGAAGCCGCGGGAACATATTATAAATAAAATTAAATAAGTATCAATATACTCGCACGTTCAACTCTCACGATCAAGTGCCGTTCCAAAGCGAAAAATGTCAACCTGGAGACAATTGAGTAGGACCGATATGGAAGCTTTTGCTCTCAGAAAGGTCTAGTGACACGACACATCTCGTAATAATAATAATAATCCCCTGCCCGACGTTTACGTACATGCAGGTTCACGTACTGTTGGTAGACAAACTGCCATTGGTTCAATAAATACATCGTAATTAATTAATAAAAGTTTTATACAGGAAATAAGTTAATGAGCTCACCAAAATATGGCGCTATTTTCCTACCGATGTGATTTTGTATGCTGTGAAATATATAGATTAAAAAGTTACGACTTACGACTAGGAATGACCTGAACTAGACGAACATGAATGAGCTGGGCTGCTTTTGGCAAACTCAAACACATTTTCGACAACAAAGAGATCCCAATTAGCT
This sequence comes from Agrypnia vestita, assembly GCA_016648135.1. Taxonomy (NCBI): domain Eukaryota; kingdom Metazoa; phylum Arthropoda; class Insecta; order Trichoptera; family Phryganeidae; genus Agrypnia; species Agrypnia vestita. The sequence continues at coordinate 14,622 of JADDOH010018886.1, forward strand.
TAAAAAGGACAGTATTTGAATCGTGCATACTGCCAGTGATGACGTATGAATAGAAACGATGGCTTTTACAAAGAAAATCTCAAATGCACACAACGATCCATGGAGAGATCCATACTTGGCGCAATCCTAATTATATTATATTACAATTAGGATCCTATAATATTAGATATGATGAAATTAGGCACAGAACTAGAATAGTGGATATCATGGATCGTGTAGAGAAGCCAAAATGATAATGGACAGGGTAAGTTGCAAGGCAAGATGCTACAAGATGGTCACCCAGAGTTCTGAAATGGAGACCTTGGGAAAGTAAAAGAGAAGGGCCGACGATATAATCCCTGTGGGTGGGAAGAAATGGCTACAACTAGCAAATAAGAAAGAAGGGTGAAAGGGTGTGGAAGAGACCTTTATCCAGCAGTGGAGAGATGAAGACTGAGGACGAAAAAGATATTTAAATAAATCACCAGCCAAAGGAATGTTGCCTCGATCTCCAGATAAAAGCGTGGGTTTTTCCTCCATCAACTACAGAATTCTGTAATCTATATCAATATCGCAAAATATCGATCCTTTGGTCGGCGGAAACCCATTTATTTATACACATTTAACTTGCTCTTATCTCCTTCAAAGTAGTTCCCTTCTCGTTGAAAACCCTTCGTTCAAGAAGGGTTTTCAACGAGAAGGAAGGAGAAGGAAGAAGAACTGAACCATTTAGAATGTTGTTCAGCTGAGCCATCGCGTTCCGCACAACCTCTTCTCTTTTTCAAATTGGATGTCTTTCAAAGGCATTTTTAACTTGAGAAACAGTCAAAATCACACGGAACCATGTTGGAAGAGTTAGAGAGCCTGACAAACCAGGGGAATGCTGTGCCAATTTTGGCCAAGAAAGCCTGAATAAGATGCGAAGAATAGGCGATTATCTTAGTGGTTGTTGTCTGATAATAGAGCTGCTCCGTAATAAAATTTCACCCCCGATGTGCCTAAAAATGTTTAACTTTAAAAAACATGCATTAAGTGGAGACCGCACTAACAATGCCAGGAATGTACTAGTGATGTGCAATTTCGTACCTAATGAGTCCAATTCCGGTGTAATAATGGTATCCAGTGATAGCGTTTCTGTTATCCACCCACCGCGGTAGTGGCTCTTTGTAAGACGACATCACTAGAAATAAAAGTTACCAATATGAGCTGCAGTTTTGAGAAAGGAATAAAGTCCTACAAAATACTAACTGTTGCAGAATAGATTTTTTAAAGTAATCAATAGACAATAAATTAAACGAGAAAAATTTACTTCCTCTTTCTCTTCTTTCAGATCTATTGATCTGTTCTGACAGAAAGCTGCTACACTTGGTACATCGAAATCGTCCCTCTAACGTCCCTCCATTTTTTTGGCAGTCTTTCAGGAAGATGATGACCAGGGGGGATTTCATTAGCTGCAATATATCCTGACACTCATTGAGAAGCTATTCATTCATCCGTGACAGACCTACTATATATGTATAGGATCATAAATAACATAACTGATTGCCTCCAGATTGTTAGTCTGATCGACTTATATGCACCATCGAGGTCATCAAGACACTACATTATTCTATTACACAGGAAATGTCAAAAATAATGCATTATCAAACTCTGTAATCCCCAGACTATCATTAGGGAATGAACATGCGGAGGTTGTCTACATTTTTGCTGATAGTATAACTGTATATAAGACTAAATCGAAACAATTCTTTACATCTCAACTAAATGGTAATGGATAAATATTTTTTTCTT